>JAVXUP010001536.1:0-220340 GCA_033070095.1 Escallonia herrerae
ATCCTGAAAGATGGACGGTCCAGATCGCGCCTTTTTCCAAAACTGATCCCCGTCCGCCATACTGTCTCGCGGACGGGAGTTTTACCTTTTTGCCCTCCTCCCATGTCCGCGAGACTGTCTCGCGGACGCCTTTCTGTTCCTGACATGTGTCAGGAAAAGGCGTCCGCCATACTGTATGGCGGACGATCTCTAGGCTGACACATGTCAGGGCCTGTCCCCTCGGTCGCCTATAAAGTCTCGGGCGTGAGCCCCGAGAACTGTCCCCTGGTATCTGTATGGCGTCAACTCTCTCCTGCTATAAATATTTAATCAGATCGGGGTATTTATATTATTGTAGCGGACGGCGTCCCCTCTCTCGAACATCTAACCTAAAGCCGCTACCCCATCTACGGCGACTCACATCTCCGGTCACCCACATCTCCCCGCCGACACCACCGTCCTCACCTCAACGACGATCTCGATGGCTTCTGGATCGGAGACCACCTACGCCTACGATTATATTGGCAACTTGCACCTGGTAGGCAAACACTTTTTCAAAGTCATGATGCCGGGATTTGAGCATGAACTTGTAGGCTATCCCTCTTTCTCTTTCTCTGTATTTTCGTGTGTTAAAAGTTTGATCTTTTGTTTTTCTTAACCAAAACTAACCTATTTTTTGTATTTTGTGTTTGGTAGGACATACCGGAAGCATTTACCAATCAATTTACAACAATTCATGATAGTGCAAGATTATATAGCCGCAAGGGGGCATGGCAGGTTGAAATCAAGCTGAAGCCCGGCCGATCCCAAAAAAAGGAATTCGCAGAGGGTTGGAACGTCTTCGTGCGCCAGCATGGCCTCGAACTCGGGGACTTTGTAGTGTTCGAACACCTTGGGTGGTGGGATTTTCAAGTTGTAATCTTTGAACGGAGCGCTTGTGAAAAGCTTTCGTACCCCATTTGTGAACCATAGTTTATTATAATAAAAATATTTATGTTCTTGTTTATTATGTTTTCAAATTTTTTCTTGGTTAATTGTGCCTTTTTTTGTTGCCTCGATATATTGATATATTGAGATCGTTGATTATGAATTGTACATTATTTTTTGGAAAAATTGAGATTGTTGATTCCGTCGCTAAAACAAGTCTTTGGGCGTCAGTTTATTAAAATAGCATTAACGTACTATGTCGCTAAAACAAGTCTTCGGGCCAATTTATTTCAATTTATTAAAACTGCATTACGGGCGCCAATTTATTCCAATTTATTACATTACGCCACATTGTATAGTTCTATATATATAGCGGATATAAGGGGCCCTCCGCTTAGGCCGGGTTCGGGAAGGTCGGGAACTAAGGCCCCGTTTGACAAAAAATTTTTCCCTCTTTTTTCAGTTTTAAAAACTGAAAAAAATGTCTGGTCCGTGCCAACCATTTTCTGCGGTAAGTATATCCGCGATACTATATAGCGGACAGTTTGGACTAAGTGTAGAAAAAACTAAGTGTTGGAGAGGTGGAAGTAAGTGTAGAAGAAAAAACTAAGTGTAGAAGAAAAAACTAAGTGTTTGACAAATTTTTTTTCCCTCTTTTTCAGTTTTAAAAACTGAAAAAAGTGTAGAAAAAACGAAGTTTTGGAGAGGTGGAACAAAGTGTAGAAGAAAAAACTAAGTAGTGGTATTCTAAGTAGCGGACGTAGAGAACACAACCAAAAACATTCTGCGGGGCCGTCCGCTATACTATGTAGCGGACGTAGAGAAGATGTGTCGTCCGCTACATAGTATAGCGGACGTAGAGAAAACTACCAAAAGTCTAGCGTCCGCGATACTATATAGCGGACAAGGAACAGACCCGCGATACTATATAGCGGACGGCAAATATATTGTCCAGCGGACAGCAAATATATATATTCAAACCCAAAAGAAAGTCCCCCTATAACTTCTACACTCTTCTTCTCCCCGTGTTCTTCCTACTCACAAATATTCCCAGCGGCGTTGGCAAGCAGATCTGCGCAATTTCTTCATAAGAGCAGCTTTAATCCCCCCCTAATAGATCACGTAAGTTCACAAAATCAATCCTTTACATGTTTCTAATCTATAGTTGTGATCAATATTGCGTTTTATGCGTGGTTTTGATTATGCATTGAGCATGTGCTAGCGGTGATGAGGATTTATATATGTATGTATTTGTTCATGTGCTAGCGTTTGTAAAATCCGATTCCATAGTTTCAGTTGCAAAAAATGGAATTTATCCCTGGACCAGAAGATCCATCCGTGTTATACGACCAAGCCAACCATATCAGTACGCTCATATGGGATGGTGGAGTAAGATACATTATTTATCAACTTTCTTATTATTACGAACGTTGTTTTACCGTTCATTTTGCTCAAATTGTATTTATTAATAATTCGTAGGAAAGAGAACTTCTCACCACCGTAGAAGTATCTCGCGAGTTCACGAGATGGACCTTGAACAATTCCCAGAAAAGCATACTGCGTGGAATTGGGTTTGGGATTTTCACGCATGGGCAGATCTTTCAACAGCTTGACCGGGCCTTGATAGGTGCCCTTGTTGAGAGGTGGAGAAGTGAAACGAATACGTTTCACTTCCCGATCGGAGAGATGACGATTACCCTAGAAGATGTAGGGTTCATCTTGGGGTTGCCGGTGACGGGGCGGCCGGTAATTGCTCCTCCGTCAGACGCAACGAATAAGAGAACAGCGCGAGACTTCTTCACTTCGATACCCCAGGATCAATTTAGCACTGGTGGTATAAAGTTGAAGTGGTTGGTAGATACCTACGGGGTTTTGCCGGAAAACTATACGGGCCGTGAGCTTGTGGTGTACACAAAGGCCTTCCTCTTGTGGGTGATGGGAGCAATTTTATTCCCAACGACGTCGAAGAACACGGTCAGCGTGAAATATTTACCGTTGTTGGGTAACCTGTCGGAGGTTGGGGATTATGCCTGGGGTGCAGCGGTTCTTTCGTATCTGTACCGAGCATTGCACAAGGCAACGAGGCCCAACTCCAAAGCCATATGTGCATGTCTCTCGCTATTGCAGGTATATCATATAAATCATGTCTTCGTTATTGTGTTTTATTTTTGTTGAATCGACGATATAAATATAATTTTTTGATGTTCTCAGGTGTGGTCTTACGAACACCTTGCTCCCGGTGCACCAACGCGTAGGGATGGAACCGACAAAGTCTGGCCTCGGTTGTGTGCTTGGGAGTACAGCCGGAGGGCTAGCCACTACAAGAGGAGAGTCGATCCCCATCACAACATTACGTACTATCGAGGGGAGTTCGACCGTCTATCTCCGGGCCAAATGCGTTGGGCACCGTACATACGTTTGGCGCGACGGGTGGGAGAGTCGTTCGTCTTCACGCTCTCCGGGTTGCAGCGCACACCCCTGATCCATTTCGAGCTCGCAGAGTGGCAGCTGCCCGACCGAGCAATGCGCCATTTTGAGTTGGAGCAGGGTTTGCCAGTCGATGCCCCGGATATGAGGGTTAACAGGAACCCACCGGATGTCGGAGTGTTTGGCACCGCCAATGCGTACGAATTGTGCGCGGCCGAAATAGAGCTTTGGACTTCTTGGCAGGACACACTGGCGGCCATCGTCTCGGAGCCAGACCCCGTTATCAGCATCGATCAGTACGATGAGTGGTACTACCGCATCACGCGGAGGAGAGTAGCCCCTGTAAACTTTGAACGTGGGGAGAGGTATGCGCCTAGGGGTCAGATCGATGAGCGTATGGCATACAATCTCGTAAGTTGCCCAACAAGTCTGACTTGAACCAAATTAGTTGAATATAAATGTCTGATTGAAGTTACTTAATTTTTTATCTCTTTGGATGTAGGTTAATGCCTCGCTTGCATTCTTCCAGAAGTTGAGTGAGCGGAGGGATCTGGTGAGCGCAATGGGCGAGGATCTTTGCCAACAGGCTGCGACATTGGCTTTAGGCTGCGGGAATTTTTTGCGCCAAGCATCGGGCCAGTCTTCGGGAGTAAGCCCGGGAATGGGTTATACGGGCGTCAGCCAGGGATACGGTGATCCCTCTGGACAGGCTTCAGGGGTGAGTCAGGGAGTTGTTGGTACCTCTGAAGCGGGGATGGGACAGGCTCAAGCGTCGTGGGGCGATTACAGCGGCCCCTCCTTCAATTTGTTCCCGGAACCCCTCTCTCAAGTCACGCAAGACTTTCCTTTCGGAAACTACGGTTTCTCCGAGGCACTGCCCATTGTCCCGTGGGCGGGACCAGTTGGCGGCCCCGAAGGGGAATATCAGCCGGCCGAAGAAGGAATTGGAGGCCAATATCCCCCGATCGACCCCCGAGGGCAATATCCGAAAGGGCATCCAGCCAGGCCCCTAAAGCCGCATAAATGCGATATAATCCGAGCCCGTTATTTTAGCGGGGCCCCCCAAGACGGAGCGTCGTATGACGTGGATCACCCCGAGGGCTTGGATTACAATGCCTCTTGGACAGAGATCGCCTCGCTGGCGCCAGGATCTTGGTTAGACAGCGGTGTCATCTCGCACTACGTGCAAATTCTGAGGCGAAGGTGTCGGGAGCATCCAGACATCGGTCTGCGCGTGTTTATCTTGGATGCTTTTTTCCATCAGCTCCTAGTACAAGAGTGGCACGACTGGGGCAATGCAAGGAAGGGGAGAGGCATGGCCCAGTGGAAACCGTCCCCTAACCTACAAGCATATCTTGCTAGGGATAGTCCAGTAAGCGCAAGTGTTGCCGACGTGTTTCTAATCCCCTTTTTAGGGAATGCGCACTGGTACTTGGTTTGCTACGAACCATTACAGAGCACGGTTTCAGTCGTCGACAGTCTCTACGACGATACCGACGTGATGCCTGTGATTGATATGTACCGAGGCATAGGCCAGTTGGATGCCATGGTAAGATCCTGTTTCCTTCTTGTTGTAACTTGCATATTATAAAACTGATTAATCTTATTTTGCTAGCTATGTTTAATGCTTATTATGGTTCTCGCAGAATCTTTTTGCTGCCCTGGTCAATGGTAGGCGTCGGGAGAAGGTATCGCGCAGGCCGGTCCTCATTTTCCGATTAAAGAGGAGTAGGCCCAAGCAACATAATTCCTCGGACTGCGGCGTCTTCCTCTGCATGTACATGGATTACATTTGCCGGTCTGAGAGCCTCAAGAAGACTGTCTGGAGCGAAGAATGCATACAAGACTTTAGGTATAGGATTGCTTGGCAAATTATAAATGGCCGGCCTAGAGCTATTAGGTTTATTGTAAATCCGTGTAAGGAACATAATTCCTGCGAGAGATGATGTTCCCCAATTCACATTGTAACGTTACAACACTTTTTTAACCCAAAAAATTTATTGAATGCGATTGATTTTATTGACCAATGTGATTTAACGGTGGGAAACCAAGTGTTGGATATCTGTCTATCTGCAGGGCAAGTGTTCAAAAAATAACAAAGTGATCGATAATATGTGTATCTGCGGGGCCGTCCGCTACATAGTATAGCGGACGCAGAGAAGTGAACCAAAACCAAAAAAAAAAAAACTAAGTGTTGGGGTCTGCGGGGCCGTCCGCTACATAGTATAGCGGACGCAGAGAAGCGATCCAAAACCAAAAAAAAAACTAAGTGTCGTAGGGGGGGGCCGTCCGCTACATAGTATAGCGGACGCAGAGAAGCGATCCAAAACCAAAAAAAAACAAAACTAAGTGTTGTAGGGGGGCCGTCCGCAACATAGTATAGCGGACGCAGAGAAGTGAACCAAAACCAAAAAAAACTAAGTGTCGTAGGGGGCCGTCCGCTACATAGTATAGCGGACGCAGAGAAGTGAACCAAAACCAAAAAAAACTAAGTGTTGTAGGGGGGGTATTCTGCGGGGCCGTCCGCTACATAGTATAGCGGACGCAGAGAAGTGAACCAAAACCAAAAAAAAACTAAGTGTTGTAGGGGGGTATTCTGCGGGGCTGTCCGCTACATAGTATAGCGGACGCAGAGAAGTGAACCAAAACCAAAAAAAAACTAAGTGTTGTAGAGGGGGTATTCTGCGGGGCTGTCCGCTACATAGTATAGCGGACGCAGAGAAGTGAACCAAAACCAAAAAAACCAAGTGTTGTAGGGGGGTATTCTGCGGGGATGTCCGCTACATAGTATAGCGGACGCAGAGAAGTGAACCAAAACCAAAAAAAAACTAAGTGTTGTAGGGGGGTATTCTGCGGGGCCGTCCGCTACATAGTATAGCGGACGCAGAGAAGTGAACCAAAAACAAAAAAAACTAAGTGTTGTAGGGGGGGTATTCTGCGGGGCTGTCCGCTACATAGTATAGCGGACGCAGAGAAGTGAACCAAAACCAAAAAAAACTAAGTGTTGTAGGGGGGGTATTCTGCGGGGATGTCCGCTACATAGTATAGCGGACGCAGAGAAGTGAACCAAAACCAAAAAAAAACTAAGTGTTGTAGGGGGGGTATTCTGCGGGGCCGTCCGCTACATAGTATAGCGGACGCAGAGAAGTAAACAAAAACAAAAAAAACCTAAGTGTTGTAGGGGGGGTATTCTGCGGGGCTGTCCGCTACATAGTATAGCGGACGCAGAGAAGTGAACCAAAACCAAAAAAAAACTAAGTGTTGTAGGGGGGGTATTCTGCGGGGCCGTCCGCTACATAGTATAGCGGACGCAGAGAAGTGAACAAAAACAAAAAAAACCTAAGTGTTGTAGGGGGGGTATTCTGCGGGGCTGTCCGCTACATAGTATAGCGGACGCAGAGAAGTGAACCAAAACCAAAAAAAAACTAAGTGTTGTAGGGGGGGTATTCTGCGGGGCCGTCCGCTACATAGTATAGCGGACGCAGAGAAGTGAACCAAAACCAAAAAAAACTAAGTGTTGTAGGGGGGTATTCTTTAATACCTTAGGTTTCTAATGTTGTGCTGCGCAGTGTAGCGGACAGTGTAAGAAATCACGTATAAAAAAATGATTGTAAAGGTTATTACAAACGAGTCATTACTAAAATATTATTACAAAATGTCCGACACTTTTGATGGCTCATAAAAGATTATTACAAAATATTCAGTACACTAAAGTTCCACTGCAGCTTGTTCGTCCTCATCCTCGGCATCATCTTCTTCCCCGTCTTGCAAAGGCACTGGACTTATCCCCAGTGCCTTGTAATGGTTCCGCTTGTCGTGGTCTGTCATTTTGTTGCACAATGCACACCTTCTTAGCTTTTTTGGTTGACTTGCCGTCTCAATAGAGCTTTTCATCCGCGTAGATCTCTTGCGGCCTTTCGTTTGCGATATAATTGGATCCGAAGGCCGGATATCATTGTCGGCTCCCTCCCCCGGCTCGTCATCTTCTGATCCCGTCGTAGGCTCGGTGTCAACCGCATTGCTGACTGAAGCTGCTTCCAATTGGTCGACGATGGGCTCTTGCTGCTGAGCTACCTCGAGGAGATGTTTATATCCGACCATTGTAGCAGCACCCTTTACGGACAAACGGGTGAACATCGTCACCAGATGATTATACCGCAACGTCTCTGATTCTTCAAAGTCAGTATACGGGTGCTCCGGAAAGGAAATGGTCCCGTGCAACCTGTTTGCACCTTTCGTCCAACGTGGCAGGACGTATTTATCGGGGATTGTCCTGATATTCTTCTGTGTGAAAAACCGCAGAATGTGTCTACACAGGATGCCATGGAACTCAAACTTCTTACAAACACATGTCACCGAGTCCGTCAATGTGTCGTGGGTCACCGTATAAATTCTGCGCAGCTTCTCAGGGACGAGGTCATTCACGAGCGAATAAACCTTGTACTCACGCGACGACTTTTCTGCCACCTTATATATACTGTATCGGCCCGATTTTTGCAGCTCTACTTGGTATAGCAGGAAGATCTCCTTCGTATAGACTTTGGCACCGTTCAGCTCCAGCGGGGTCTCAAGCAACCTTCTCCTTTGCTTGTACGTGGTTGCAAAGTCTGCAGCCCTTTCTTTCACGAACAACGACGCAACCGCTTTTTGTGCTGATGTGACGAAACTCTTCAAATTGGTAGCTGTACCCACATAATTATCGAACGTGGCATTCATAGATTCACTCCTGCCCGTCGTTTTCATGCCCGCAGAAAAATGACTTCTCGTGTAAACACCAATCCATTGCTCTTTGAGCCCGTACAAGTGCTGGAGCCACTCGTTGTCTTGCAATGAGTAATCCCGAACAAGCTTTTCCCACCTCTCCTCGAATTCCTCAATCGTTAATGACTTGAGGACGCATTTGTCAAAATCCTGTTTAAAGTCTGGATACCTTGCGTACATGTGATGCAGACGTTCAGGGTATTTGTTGCTTATGTGCCAAGTGCACAAGTTGTGTCGAGTATCTGGGAAGACGGTAGCAATAGCCTTCTTCATTGCCAAATCTTGATCGGTGATGATAACAGTCGGTGCTTTGAAGTTCATTGCTTCCAGCCACACCCTAAACAACCATTCAAAAGAACTCTCGCTCTCGTCCCTTAACAAGGCGAACCCGAACAGGATGGAGTGATAATGATGATTGACGCCCGTGAAAGGAGCGAACGGCATCGAGTACTTGTTGGTACGGTATGTGGTGTCGAAAGTCACGACATCCCCAAAATGCTTATAAGCTAGCCTCGAACGACCGTCGACCCAAAAAATTGTGCTAACTCGATGCTCGTCGTCAAGTTTATAGTCGAAGGTAAACTGCGGGTCCTCCATCTGCATCCGTTTCAATAGGCTCATTGTCGCTTGCGCATCATTGAGGTCATACGCGGCTCGTCTATGGGTTCGGACCGCGTTCCGAACGTCTGTCGTGTTAAAGTTTAAATTTTGAATTCCCCCAGCCTGTTCAGCAAGAACATTAATCATGTCGGTAGGTCCTAGCCGCGCATCGCTCATTGTGTGAATTAGGCTCCTCGCGACCTTACCCATCTTCTTGTGTTGATGCATCTGACTCACCTTAGAAGGGGTTACTAACGGGTGATTGTGTGCCAGTTCCAGGCTGGTAATAAGCCAATGATCTTGTTTGGCTTTATAGCTTACGAACATCTTGACCTGGCAATTCGTGCGCGCAAAGCAATCCCGTCTTCTCCGCGCATACCCTATTTCGTCATCATCACTGTCATCGTTGCCTACGCGTGTCTCATTTTGCACTGGGTTTCTGCCCCTATGACACTCGTATAAGCGAGAGCATATCCTTTTCGATACGCTGCTTGTTCTTGTAGTTTTTATTCTAATGCCAAAACCAACCCTCAATGAATAAGCTCGAAAACATTCTCCAGCTTCTTCCAACGTTTGAAAGGTTCGTCCTAGATACGGATCACTAGCATCTACGGGGGTGCTGGAGCTCGATACGAAATCAGACATTGTGAAAAAGACCTATGTAGAAATAGAATACGCTTATTATCTCAAAATTATCTTGACGATTAGACCGATTTAGGATACCATATACATAATCTCAAAAGTGTCTCCTATTTTGCTAATTATATATTTACTGAACATAACAAATTAAAATTACTAAGATAAACGGTAGCAAGATCACAAACTTTACCTTGCTTGAGTGATGCTTGAACCAAAAGTGTGTTACTCCAAGAAAAGCTTGAAGGGTGCTGAAAATGGAAGCAAGTGAATCTGAAAGCCCCGCATAAATTTTGCTGAAAGAGCCGAGTAGGGATAGATTCTAGGATACCAGGGGACAGTTCTCGGGGCTCACGCCCGAGACTTTATAGGCGACCGAGGGGACAGGCCCTGACATGTGTCAGCCTAGAGATCGTCCGCCATACAGTATGGCGGACGCCTTTTTCCTGACACATGTCAGGAACAGAAAGGCGTCCGCGAGACAGTCTCGCGGACATGGGAGGAGGGCAAAAAGGTAAAACTCCCGTCCGCGAGACAGTATGGCGGACGGGGATCAGTTTTGGAAAAAGGCGCGATCTGGACCGTCCATCTTTCAGGATGGACGGTCAGATCGCGCTAGCAACTTAACTCCATTTGCTAGCGCTATCAATGGATCAGCTCCCATATATATATATATATATATATATATATATATATATATATATATATATATATATATATATATATCACTCCTAATCTTATATACTTGAAAACGGCATCTTAAGGAAAGAAAAGATTAGCCATTTAAGCTCATTGGGAGGAGGGTATGTATGAAAGAAATTCTAACCTAAAGTTCTAATACGAAAACACTCACAAAAATATAGTAGTTTTAGCTAGCCAGTCACACTCTGCGCTAACTTCTCTCTATTTTTTCTCTCAAATTTCTGCTTGTTTATATCACACATATTTGTCTTCAACACTAAGTATATATATATATATAGAGAGAGAGAGAGACCGATTCGGCACCGCCATTACTTCCTCCAAGTCAGCACCTCCCTTAAGTCGACGGCTTTACTGTTAAGTCTGCAGCTTATGAGATGCCAATGCTTCGTTGTGAAGCTTTCATTTTTTTCAGCCTTGTCTCCAAGTCAGCCACCGCGCTAATACACTTAGCTGAAGACTTCTTCTTGCCTCCACACTCCCAGTTCATGCACCTTGTTCAGACAATCAAGTTCATTTTTCAAGACTAAGGTAAGTAACATTTAAGTTTTTAATTTTTTTTTAATTTTAAAAATTGTAAAAAAAATACATTTGGCACATAATTTTTATTTTTATTTTTTTGGAATTTTGAAAATTAGCTTTAAAATAGGCAATTTTTAGAAGTTTTGAATTTTTATTTTTGATTTTTATTATATAGTCCACCCTTCAAGCCTCGCTCGGAGCAATTTGGAAACCTTTTCCCCAAAACCCACTTCATGACGCCCACCAGTATTCCATTTCACCCACCATAAAATGATTCTATCGTCACCGCAATGCCGTCGCCCCCCACATCTGCCACACTATCGCCACCATACTGCCCCTGACCTCAACCCACCGTCGCCACCCCATTACTATCACCACCCCGCAATCGTTGACATTCACTACACTATCCAACTACCGCCACCGCAACCACAGATCTGCCTAATCACCATTGTTGCAATCACCACCAACTTCACTTATATCCTGCCATATCACCTCCACCTCGCGCACCGATGTGCCCCTTCCTTGCAACCGAACGGTCGCAGATCTGTTCTACCCACCGCCACTACCCATCGCCAAATGAATCACACAGAGGCGATGTCGAACATACATGTGTCCGGTGCCAAAAGCGTCACACCTCTGTCCCACCATCGCCAACGCACACATATTTGCCCGTCGTCGCTACTGCACCCACAGATCTGCGCCGCCAAAGCAGCAGTCGTGCAGTGAGTTTCTTGGTGGTCGCCCGGTGATGCGGAAGGTTTTCTAATGGTGGTGGTGTTAGGATTTGATATGAGGAGTTGGTGGTGGTGGTGATGTGTTATGATTCAAACTTTGTGATTTGCTAAGGGTGGGTGGTGGAAGTTTGATGGTGGTTCGGTATTGACCAGCGGTGGTGGTTCGGTCATGGTTTCTAGAGAAAGTCAATTTTTGAAAGCAAAAAAAAAAATTTGAATGAAGTAGATAACTCCGAAAGAAAAAATAAAAAAAAAAACTGCTTACCAAGCACATTGTGGTTTTTAGAAAGACTAAAAACTTTTCTAAAAACCGAAAGAGGGTTTTTTTTTTCATTTTTTTGTAAATTGAAAACTAAAAACCACAATGTTTTGAAACAGACCATAAGATTTGGGCTTGAACTTCTAACAGACTAATGGTTTTTTCTGTTGAGTTTGGATCCATTGGTGGGCTTGTTTGGGCAGGGGAATATTGCTCTTATGCTACTGTGGGATCCAAGAACTTGTTAGTGGATCCTGTATGCACTGAGATTGAGAAGGTTTTGCCCCGCCTTTAGCCTTTAATAGCTACTACTATGGTGTTTTGCACTATCTGCCTGCTAAAGCATACAAGGACATTTCAGTTTCTGCCATACTAGGTTGTTCAATTTTCTGATCAGTTTGCTTGAGAGACACTTGTTGAGTTGGTTCCTTCTGTAATTCCTCATCGGTAAACATGTCATATGCAAGAAAAATATTAATAGACCGTTTGTTTAGGAATTGATGGCGTGAAGAAAACTTCACTGCACCAAAAACACAGTCTTAGCTGGCTTCTTCTGCTGGTGCGAGTCTGGGTAGTTTGGCTTGAATGGTTTGTTTTGGTTGGCCATGTTGGTGGTTTGGTTGACCGGGGGATCTCTGGTGTAGGTCTAGAGGTTAGGTGAGGTGGAATTTGGAAGTGGGAGAGCTTTGAAAGGTATGGGATTAGGCAAGAATTTGGTATGTGAGGTCTGTTATAGTAGTGGGGGATGATTTTGGCGTGTTTCGTGAGGTTGTGAGGCTTTGAAACAGACTATTGATGGCATCTTCTTGCTATCTAGCCAATTTTATCGACCTGACCAGATATTGTGGCCTCCACATCTCCACAGTACTCCTTATCTACCTTCTTAAACCTCCAACAAAGCACTAGTTTTTACCAAAATCAAGCCCTTCATAGCGAAGTTATGCTCTCGGTGCCTCAAACTGGTTGAGTGCTTACACTTCCCTGAGCTGAATTACAAAATCTAGCATATAGGTCTTGGACAAATGTGTCCCATTTGACATGTTCTTGAGGCACAATGCAGTATTTAATCCAATTGGATGCTTTTTCCTCAAAATATACAGCAGCATAGGCTACTCGATATTCAGGACTGACTTGACGCAGCTTAAAAAAGTACTGAGTCTTACACACCCATCCACAAACATCTAGGCCATGAGACTTAGGGAATTCAAGTCTGGGGCTAGGAATCTCACAATTGTCTGCTATTGTGATGTGCAATGGTGGCGGTTGTGCTGCGTGTGATGATCCACTGGTGTGAACACTCCGTAAGGGTTCATGTGGCATGATTGTTGAGGAGTCTCTCTTGTTGTGACTGGATTTGCGTGAGGACAGCATTAGTGGTAACGACAGTGGTAAGGCCATTGAACCTTCCCTTGAGAATTGCAAATCTAGCATCTTGGTCTCTGATTATGGTCTCGAGTTCCTTATTAGCTCCCATGTTAATAATTGAGTTGATATGGACCAAAGCTCCAGGATCTGGAGCTTGGATCCCACTTGTAGTGTATCAAAGAGGCACCATGCCAAGTTCTTGTAGTGTATCAAAGAGGCACCATGACAAGTGAACTTGGCCGAGAAGATGACCCGCCTTGATGCAGTTTTGAGGTGATTGTTTTAATAACTGAGTTTTGAGATGAAGAGAAACGAAAGGAGAACAGGACAACTGAGACGAAGAAGATGACAATGTTTCATTCCATAACACCTTATACACATGATCAGTCCCCCCACTGTTTATAAGGTGGTTGCAGATTCACTTTCATGGTACGTTTTAAGCATTGAAACTCAAGTTAGATCTGATGTAGTATTTAGGGTACAAATTTGATAGCCTGTAGCCTGGAGCCTGGAATACATAACTATGGCGCTCAAAGAGCAGCCCAAACCACAGAAAGTTGGCACTCAACAGAACATCATACCTCGTCCACTCCAAGCTTAATGTAGCGATACAAGCATATTAGAAGTACATACCACACAAATACGTGACTGCGCACAAATGTTAATGCAGCTATTTCAGTGGCAGCTGCTATTTCCATCAGTGGCAACAACGGGTATCAGCGGCAAGAGAGTTGCATCATTCGGAGTCTGCTGGGGGCTGTGAAGAACTTGAAACTGGACTCTTGTCAACAAAAATTTTGAAGGCTGCGTCGGCTTTTGGCTCCCAACTATCACTAGATTCCATCAAAGTTGAACCTTTAGCCAATATGGCCCATCCTACATCATTCTTGTCGTAATCTCGTATTTTCTTGAGTTCCTGCAATACAGGGTCTTCATCATCTCGCTTCTCAAGTTGAATCTTGGAGAGCAACATGCTCTCTACCCTAGCCCAGAAGAACCATATCATCGCCATATCAGGCCAGCAGGAGCTAAGCTTCTCCATGTTGATGATCTGCATGATCTCCTCGACCTTTTTCCTTCCACTGTCAAGGCTCTTCCCGACGTAGACCATCTCAAGAGAAATATTTGCATCCCGTGCAACTTTATTTGCTGTAGCTGTGAATTTCCGGATCCAATCAATGTCGAGACCTCCATACAGGAACATGTGTTTTCCTTCTCTCATCTAACAAGCAAAATAAATTGAACAGTCATTACCGTGCCAAAATGAATTGAACTGTCATTACCTGCCATTAAACAGTCACACACACACACACACACATATATATATATATATATATATATATATATATATATATATATATATATATATATATTTCCTTATTTTCATTTATGTACTTTTGCCAGCTACTCGTATGGGCTGAGGACTTTACTAAACATAAAATTGTACCACAGGTATTAATAATAATTGTACCCCACTCTACTAGAGCTGTCCTGAAGCCATCTCTGAAAGGAGGTGCGTGTATTCAAGAAAGAAGGTAGTCTGAACCGCTCTCTCCCTACATAGCTGTGATTACAGTCCTCACTGGCCCACGTATATGCCAGTGAATTGAGGAGTTCACTATTCCAGAAAGGGTGATTTCAAGAAAGGGTGAATGCAAAGGAAGTAGCCACCCTTACATTTCTCTTCTCAAAATCAGCAGTCATAAGATTAACCAAGCTTGTAAAGGTTCTAGATGAAGTGTACTTCACGCATATAAGGAGATGAACTCACCCAGTTTATCAGTTTCGGGTCTATGCCATCAACTAGAAGTTCTAATGTCCACTGCTCTCCCTTCCACAGCTCTTCCTCTCGCTTCCTGGTGAAAGGGAAGGCAACAGTTCCCCATATATACATCATGTGTCTTGCATTAGGGTTCAACTCCCTTCCTTTTGAATCTAACACAACGACAATATGTTTATTCCTGAAGTGCCACCTCTCTTTCACAAACCTGATGACCACCGGATCAATCAATGAAGGGCGGTACACCGAGTACCATGGCATTTCCACCTGGAGATTCTGCAGGCGTCTTTGCATCGATTCAGTCCACCTGACTGATGGATCCACGATCAGCATCCAAACCATGGCAGGTGAACCCTTTGAATACTCGGTCTCATAATATATTTGTTCGAGAATGGAAAGCTCGTCCTGGGATATGTGTAGGTCTGATATGAGCAATAACACATCCTTCGACTTCAGAACGTCAAGGGTTACCTGTTATTGGCATACATGCAGCTACGGGAATCAAGAAAGTCCAGTTACTGAGTCCAAAAAATATCCATCCATTGCCAATAACCACAATTTCGATCATTAAATCTCATCAAAAATATGTAAACTATTACAAAAAATTCCAAATATTTGGCCAGATTGTAAGAAGTAGTAGTAAGAGAGTGAGTTGTCCAACCGTTCTCTTAGTACGACCATCAAAGAGTGGCAGTATATCATCCTTGCGGTAAATCAACCTCTTAAGAAGATCCATGTTGTCAACCTGGCCACAAAGCATCGTCTCTACTTCCCTGCGGAACTTCTCATCTGCGCCAAAAATAAATTTTAGATCAACTAACTCAATCATTGCTGAGGTGTTGCAATCTCAAAACCTATTCGCACGAAAAACATGCATATGTACAGTCGACTCTCCTAAAATTATTAGTCGAAGATAATCAAATTTACGTGAATATGGATGGACACATTGTATAAAACTGCATGTGACATTTGTGTTATCCTAACAAAAGTTACAATCTGGATCGCACCGAAGGCATCATAAAGTTTGAAAATTCCTTCCAAGTTAATGCAAATCGAGTCCTTGCGCTTATGAGATCTCGTATTTTCTAATACCTTCAGCAAATGGCCGGGATATAAGCAATACTACGTTTTGTTAACTCAGAAATAATTGTGTGACTAGAAGCCGGCATTACCGATTATAGGATGCCAAAAATGTTTAATCTTGACAAGACAATCCAACTTTCGCAATGTGAGGTAGTTCTTCATTACTCCCTCAGTCTCACCAAAAAAGGATTACATTTTTTTTTTGGGTCGTCCCACACAAAAAATTGGTCACTTTATAATCAATAAATGATTTTATAGTTATTTTCACATATTTATTCTTTTTATACTTTTTTTTGTTTTATTTTTCTCTTCGCATTTAACTCTCCATCAACTCATTTTCTCTCTCCTGACTCACTTTCTTACACTTTTTTATTTTATTTCTCTTTTCACATTTAACCTTTCACTAACTCATTTTCTCTCTCATGACTCACTTTCTTTCCCTCCTTTCTCTAAAGGTAGAGTAAAAAATAAACAATATATAACATAAATCCTTAATCTGCGTGTAAGAAAAAAGCAATCGATTTATGTGGGACTGAGAGAGTATAAGACATGTGAAATTGTGGATCTACATTCACATGTTCTCTTATTAAGGAATGAAGTTGCTCAATTTTAGAGGCTCTAAAGAATATAATATGGAACGAAGTTGGCTTCTTATTTGACGGTTCATTATGTTATTAGTTTTCTATTTTCTGTAAGTGGCTTATTATGTGCTTGTGTATTTGCCCGTGGTTGGGACCTAGTAGCTAATTGGGCTCTGTTGCAAATTTGGATGGAAAGTCAAACCAGGTACGTATTCATTGTCTAAATAGAGTATCGACCTTCAAGCGTCAAAATTGAACGCTCGGTAACTGAAGTGATACTTCTCGCTAGTTTTGAGGTACTAAAAGATGTTTTAAGCCTATTACTTATAAGAAAGTACACTGTAGGTACAAACCTATACGGTCGAGGCATTTGGATAGTTCCTGCTTGAAATAATCGTGTCCACGGCTTATCTTGTTTGCCACGAGGGATAGTTCAGCCTCCTGTGCGGATGGCATATAGTACCTGAAGTCAGTGCAACAGATCTTTATTAAGGCCTGAAAGACATTTCTTATAAATAGAGCGCAACAGAATTTAGACTATCATAGCTTCTACTTTGGCGATGTACCTTTAGAATGAATTGTTATTTATCACCAACTACCATTGTTGAGACACTGCTCCAAAAATAACCTGATCGGCTTATTTATAAATTATTATATAAGCCAACATATGAAAATGGCGTTTGGATAGGTCAATGGGGATGGGCAGGGAAAACGTACTCATCACCAGTGCTAGTGAGGCGAGTTATCTCGGTTGCAGAAAGTAGGATACTTCTGATACTCCAGTACACAGCAAATGGGATAGCGGCCACCGCCGTGGAAAATGGCGGTTCATCCTTGGTAATATAGTCTGATGGTAGCTCCTTAAATTGGATAATGCACCAGGTCATATCTATGATAGACTTGACAAGATTGGTAAGTGCATCATGTTGGCGTTTGTGATAGAACGAGTTCTCCATAATCTCAGGTACTTGCTTGAGGATAGCCAATGATGCTGCAAGTTGGTTTGACGAGTAAACCTCAGCAAGGAGCCATATTTCTCCATGGTTGAGTGCCAAGGCTGCTAAGGAAAGCAGTAATTTAGCTTCCCATGGATAGATAGATAGATAGCATCTGCAATAGAAAAAATGCCGCTTTGTCTACATCCCCACCACTTGTATGATTACATGCCACCTGACATCACGATATATAGCTAAGTCCGACAAGATAACACCAGTACATCGTATATGTCATTTACCAAAATACAAAGCAAAAAAAGTAAAACATAGACCATTCGCCTACATAGCATACATAAAAATGGTTCATCTCGCTGCCAATCCGTTCAACCATAGGTGAGATATACTCAATCATGGCATGGACACCGGTTTGTTTGTTGTAGTCCTCAATGATTCCCACATCCTACAGCAAACTAACTGTTAGTACTCACAAGTGAATACAGTTGCAATAAACAAGAGAAAATCGGTGATGACGACCTTCCTTTTTGCGGCAAATAAAATTATTCATAAGCTGTATATAGTAACAAGGAAAGGTTAAAATTAAAGCTATATATACCTGTGACATGACAGGGTTGAGTATGTCATCAACAATGTGGAGAAGAGGTCTGACAGTAAAGTCTGAGCCATCGGGAGCATGGGTGTCCTGAATTTGCTTCAACAGCACACCATCCTCTGATCCAATAAACGGTTCATCTTTCTTGAAGGGCGGTTTCTGCATGTTGGGAGGCGTGAAGAAGACAATCCAGACTCTAGGACTCTTGAAGTAGCAGAGAGAGTTGTCAGAGAGCTTATGCTATGCCTGAAAACTGCTTGAGGTTTATAAAGCTATCAGAACAGGAGTAAAGCATGGCCAGCTGAGTCAGCTTCCTTGCATCATAGTATAACATTAAAGCACCCTACAACTTTTGCTCATTTCAATGTGCATTGACAAAAGACTCTATTAGCAGTGAATTCAAACCTGGATGATGGTCCACAGTGTAGTATAACTCCAGCCTTTCTCTTTGTTCTTTTTTTTTCTTTTCTTTTTTCTTTTTCTTTTTTTTGGGGGGGGGGGGGGGGGTGGCACGGGATTAAAAAGCTGAAATTCCTTCCAGCAAGAAAGAGAGATTCAAATCCATATTTCTCATCCCAAAAATGAACAACAAATTAAAGGCGCACATCGTCCAAATACGCTGGAATCCAAGAGTATAAGAGTCAGCAGCATCTCCTTTGTCAGAAAGTGAAGACCAATACTTTGTTCTGTCACAATTTAGTCCCGCTTTAATTAGATCAGAATAAAGAATGGCATATATGGAATGTTTACTAACACACTACACTGAGGATACATCTTGGATCAAGAATGATGCAATACAATGGCTACCGAGATCACTTTTTCTTGTCTTACTTTTCAAAGGTCAAAAGTGCACAAAAACATATGCTCCTGGTGTCTGTTGAATGGGTGTTGTCTTCACCTGTCTGTCAAAATTTGCCTAGAGCATCTGAGTGATGCAAACAGTGTTATGAAAATGCAAAAATTGGTGAACAGGTAAACCATCAATATATATATATATATATATATATATATATATATATATATATATATATATATATATATATATATATATATATATCCGAAATGAGATATCGGAACCATATGTTTTACAAAGCTTTACGTGTTGCTCTGAAAGCACCTGTTTGTCTAATTTTACTTCAATTACAGACTGATACTTGACATTTCAAAGTTTTTGCCTCGCAGGCTCATCTTACTTCTGGCCAAATTTCTAGTGTACAGTGCTTTAGCACAAATATTTTTGGTTTTTAGAAGTTTGCTCTCCTACCTTTAAAAGCTGTCAGTCGTCCGCTACATAGTGTTGCAGACGACTTTTCACCTGACGGTGGTTAAGTCATCCACAACCCCTTGACAGTTGTCAGACCAGTCCTGGGGCGACAGGATTGTTGCTTTGTCCTTATCCCACTGTCCGCGATACTATGTAATTGACAACTTTACGGTTTTTATTGTCCGCTATTCTATGTAGCGGACTTAACCTATATACAACCCTATTTCGAAACTCTTATTCATTATTTCTTCTCACAATTTTTTTAGAGGCGTTGGCAAGTAGATGTGCGCAATTTCTTTCCAATAAATCCTTTAATCGTCTCATCAATCACGTAAGTTCACAAACTAATCATTTATTTGTTTATAATCTAGAGTTCTTATGAGTATTGCGACTTATGCATGATTTTGAATATGTATGCCCTGAATTGTACTAGCGTTTGTCAATTTATGTATACACACACACATATATATAATATGTGTATTGCGTATTATTTGTTCATATGATTTCACTTGCAAAATTCGATTTTGTGTCTGTTTGTATGTATGTACATACATGTATACAGCATGTGAACTTATGTGAGCACATGCTAGCGTTGCATGTGCTAGCGTTGTATGTTTTATGTGAGCACATGCTAGCATTGCATGTGTTAGCGTTGTATGTTTAAGAATATTTACGCTTCCAACCTTGCCGTTTTTCTAAAATTTCAGTTGCAAAAAATGAATTTTAACCCTGGACTAGAAGATCCCTCCGTATTATACGGTCAAGCAAACGATATCAGTACGGCTCATATGGGATGGTGGAGTAAGATACTTATTTTTATCAACTTTCTTATTCTTATGAACGTTGTATACCGTTTATTTTGCTTAAATTATATTTATTAATTCGTAGAAAAGAGCACTTCTCAATACTGTAGAAGTATCCGATAATTTCAAAGCCTAGAAATTGAACCAATACCAGAAAAGATTACTGCGTGGGATTGGGTTTGGAATTTTTACACATGGGAAAAATAGGGAATGACTCCCTCTACTTTAAACGTTGTGCATTTTGTCTCCATCCACTTCAAACTTATGCACTAAACCCCCACAGAAAATGGGCACAATTAACTGATCGTAACATATCTTTGTAAAATATCCTTTTTATCCTTTCGATAAAACCTTCAATTTTTCGGGAAGCATGCCCAAACCCGTGCAATCTCTATCTGCCTTCTCCCATTTCATCTTCTCTCTCAAAATCAGAGATAACCTTTCATCTCCCTCTCTGGCATCTGTTCATCCCCATATGCGTCGCTGATCTACTGAATGAAGAGAGGAACAACTTGGAAATCGTGCCGATCTGCTAAACCGTTGTGATCTTCAACTTCAGCAGTGCTTCTGTGGTGCGATTTTACGTAAAGGTGTGTTCTTTCTTAATACCCATCATCTAAAAGTACGTTTTCTACGATCTATATGTCTCTACCCCATACTTCTTTGGTTTCCCCGATTTTGATTGGATAGGCTTTCAAAAATAAAGGTTTTTGTTAGATCTATGCTGATTATATTTTGGTTTAAGGCTGATGATTATATTTTGCGCCACATTCTTGCCATGCATGCACTCTGTTTGCACATAGTTAGGGTTAATTTTTTCCTTTATGGTATCTGATGCACGAAGTCAGTGCTCATGTGGTCCCTCAGCATGTAAAGTAATGTAAATCTTGAGATCACTATGCACGATCTCAATTTTCTAATGGGTTTTAACTTTGATTAATGGTTGACTTTCGGTTATGATTGTTATTTAATGATTATCGATTGATTCTAATGGGTTTGATCAATTTTCTGGGTTTTTGATTAATCGACCACTATGCACGATCTCATGTAAGGTAGCTATATATATGATAGATAGTAAAATTAGGGCAAAATTAGGAAAGGGTAAAATTGGGGTAAAATTAGGAAGTAACTTTATGGCAAAATTAGGGCAAATGATTAACAATTAGGGCAAAACTTCAATTAAATCAAAAATATTACTTACAAACAATCAATTAGGTTGTAATTGAAAATATTTGTTACTAATTATCAATTAATTTGTAATTGAAATGGATTTAGTGGCTACATGGAGGCCTTTGCTAATGTGAGACTTAAAACATACCATTAATGCTCTCTGTAATAATCTGGCATTTGAAATGTGTTACGCCCTGAATTTTTGAAGCGTTAAATTCAATTAAATTAAGTCACAAAGCCTTAAAATATCCAAAATTCTCCCAAGCAGGTTATTCAGAGCATCTAAGAAAAATCTCCAAGTTACATAATTTAATATCAAATAGGCCTAAAGAAGTAATTTAATCCCCAATTTACTCCTACAAGGAGTTCTAAATTAAACACCCAAATCCAAATATTTCCTCTTACTATAATTTCCTAAAATAATCAAAGCATCTTTGAAATTAAACTACTAGCTCTCAGCCATGTTGCTAGGCCCATAATTCAATTCCCTCTACTGATCACCTGAAAGTAAAACAATAAGGGAGTGAGTCAAATGCCCAGTAAGGTCGCTCAACGGACCAATCAAAAGGGGATCCAATGATGTCTGAGAAAACAAGATTTCAGACTTACAAAATTTTAACGGAACATATACGAATCAGAATTTTCAAAATACAAAATATGTTTTCATACAAAGACAGAAATTCAAAATATCTTCTTGTATAGAGACACACTAGAGAGCCATTCAGAATAAAGTCACACATGACATCACTGACACATGAGACCATGTTCAGAAAACAAGATCACGATCTCTAGCTCATCCCACTGAGTTAGCCCACATTCCAATCTACGTGGGTAAGTCAGAAACAGAAAAGTCACATACACTGTGACATGGCTCCGAGAAATACCTACACATATGTTCAGTAATATAGGCGAGACATTACCATTGAAACAAACGAGCACAAAAGGATACGACAAGATTTAATACTAATCTAACTCGTGAGAAGCACTAAAATGAACTGGTACACAAAGGGAGCTGAAATGAGAAGAATGCAAATTTTCTTTACAAAGGAACAACACAAACACCAATTTCAAACAATAGAGTAAAGCTGGAATTCAATAGAAAATACTTCATGAATCAATGTAAATACCGAAAGTATAATAATTGGCATTACTTTAAGAAAAACAAGTGATCAAATAGGACTTGACAGCATACAGCTTGGATTAAGGCATGAATGGAGATCAAATGCCTTGGAAATTCAAAGAAACAACAGAATTCATGGGTTCCATACAATAAATGACAGATGATGGCCGAAGAGAGAGTACACAAAAGATAAAAGTCACTAATAACCACCACCTGGTTTCCAATGGCATAAGCTGAATCTGTAGACCACATATTATAAGGATTAAAGCAAGAAAATTCTATACGGCCCACCATGAAGAACTTAAAGGAAGTAAAACCCCAACATGCAGGCATGGAGATGCTAGTTTATTCAAACCAAGTGCTTCCTGGCTTTGTAGGTTTTGCATATACGTGGAAGGGCCGAACATTTAAATCTGAAGGGATTGATGGTTTAACAGAAAAATGATCACCTAATCCCAACAACATAATTTACGAACTATACATATCCAATCGTATGAATGGGAAAATTACCATAAAACTGAAATTGATTGGGTACAACGAAAATAAGGATTAGAAAAACAATAAATCCTTACACGAACGATTGGTCCAACACTAATTCAGATTTTAAAAGTAAACCCTTACCTTCAATTACACAAATTGACTCCAAGCCTTGCTCTTCGAAACAAATTGTATTGAATACCCTAGGGTCAAATACACGTAGGTACTCTGAAACTACCGCAAAATCTCAATTAAGGGTCTCAAAGTTTAATTTTTACACATAAGGGTCTATAACTCCAAATTTGCAATAAATAAGGACTTCCATCCACTTTCTTAATGATTGAGGCTTTTCCGTCAGGGGCATTTTTGAGTTTCCATATTTTGGTGTTTTTCTCTTCTTCTTCTTCTTCTTCAAAATTTCACCTCTCTTCTCCCCATCCAGCCCAAAGATCCACAGAAATAGAGGGAAAGAAAACTATTACGCAGGCAGAAAACAAATCCCAATCTCGCTAGAGATAATGACGGACCCAGTCATTCTCTCCTCCGGCCACACCTTTGACCGGGCGTCAATCCAGCAGTGGCTGGACTCCGGCTACCGGACATTGCAATCTCCTTGTCAGACCCCCCCCCCTTCATTAATCCCAAACCACACCTTGCGCAGCCTAATCTCCAATTATGCTGCCACTTCGTTACCAAAGCCCCAATTGAAAACAAACCCAGAAACCCTAATTGCCACAGTAACTTCCCGATCATCATCAGTTGAATAAAAAATAGGGTCATTAGCTCAACTGGGTCAAGTCGCGAATTGGGATTTAGGGCTCTATCGTCGGCTGATAGGTGGCAGGCGGTGGCGTGGAGGGCTTAGGGTTTGAAGATCTCTTGAGCCGGTAAAGTTGGTGACGTCGGTGTTGCCGAAGAAGTCAAGCGATGTCGTTGGCGCCTGTGGTGGAGTCGGGGGTATTGGGCTCGTGGAAGAGGTGAGGAAGATGCGTCAGTGGGAAGGATAGAAAAATTGAAGAAGAAGAAGAGAAAAATTAAAGAAGAAGAAAATAGAAAAATTAAAAATGATAAGAGAAAGAAATTAAATATGTTTAGACAATTTTGCCCCTGACGGTTTTAGTTAGATCGTCTGGAAAGTGGACGGAAGTCCTTATTTATTGCAAATTTGGAGTTACAGGCCCTTATGTATAAAAATTAAACTTTGGGACCCTCAATTGAGACTTTGTGATAGTTTTAGGGTACCTACGTGTATTTGACCCAATACCCTAATATAAAAATACCCAACTTTCAATTGGACGTGCTTCTTATCGTGAATTTCAATCCCAAAATTAAAAATATATTCTTACCTCAAAGTGACGATCACAATCTCAAAATCTCTATTTCTAGAGATGCTTTTGAGGCTCTGAAGTTTTTCCTACTCTTAGGAATATATTGTACGTAAGTCATTATATACCTAAAAGAGATATACTTATATTCTTTAAACGATTAGAACTTAAAAAATGCCATTAAGTCCCTAAAGCTCTCGAACTTTATAAATGGGTCAAATTAAAGTCCAAATTTGAATTGCATCGCCTAATCCCAAAAGTAAAACTCATTTTTCCCAAAAAAGAAAATTTTGAATTATTTTTTAGACCCAAGAGCAAAGTTTTTTTTACATAAATGCCCTTAAAGAAAGAAGTCAATTATTATTATTATTATTATTATTATTATTATTATTATTTACATAATTAAATATTCGAGATCTAACAAAATGCATTGTCTGCTTACTTCTTCAAGCTCAGCATCTCCATAACCCTGTAGTATACATGCCACTGGTGTATTTATTACCCTTACTTGCTACTTTCCTAGAAGCTTTGGTGTCCTGCTTATTGAAATCATCGACCACAACATCCCAACTTATATTACTGTTAAGTTGTTTGTTAAGTGCTTGAAAACATCTTTTTTGTTCTTTTCCTGTGGAGAAAAATGGGGAAGGCCAAACAAGAAGCAACGCCTCTTGTATTTGCATGTGGCTCGAAGTTGATATATCTTTGGTAGACAATTAATTGCATTTCGTCTTATGGTTTTCTCCTGCACTTGCTTTTTTCTCTTCTTGCACTTTTAGTAAGAAGTCAATATGCCTAGACATGATTGCCACTTTCTGTAATATTTGTTTGTTTTGACTTGATACCATGTAGTACTAATAAGACAATGTCAGCATATTATATTAACTTCATTGCAGTGTGTCCATACTTAATACAACATTTGTAGGGAGCATGAGTGCATGGATTGTCTTTCCAATCAACACACTACTTTTGTGTAGATCTGCAGCTGATTTAGAACTCTCTCTCTCCCAAAACCAGCTTCAGCAAAAGTTGCCTTGCATACCCCAAGGCAAAGAATATGTTGGGAGTCTTCCCTCGATACATGCCTTCCCTTGGTACATGATTAGGCCTCTTATGTCACCTAGAGGCTCTATTATACAAATGAAGTCTGTTGTAAGGAACCTAAATCCACTGCCATTTTTGTCATGTGCTTTCTAGGAGGGGACCGACCAACTGAAAAATTGGTCCAAGTTAGGCCAGCCATAGCAATATAAATAGTTTGACAAACTAACAAATGAGAATTGACTATGATAGCAACATAATAGCATGCTTTTGTAGCTTCTGTGGTTCGAGTTCGTAGAAGGTGAATGAGAACACACCATGTGGTTAGAACTCACTTTGTAAGTTTCATAATCTCTTTTGAGTTGTTGTCAAACTGCAACTCTTTTTTTCAATTTGTAACAAGGGACCTCATGATTTCAGATTTCTTTTCCCTGCTCTTGGAGGACTCCTGTATAGCTATAACATTGATGCTACCTCTTGTGCTATAATTTATGTATGGTATGACACAGTGGGAACTAGCACACAGCTGGTACGTTATTATCTCTAGACTCAGTATGATAAACAAGTTTCTTATTCCTAAATTAATCAAGAAATTTTGCAAGTAGTGTATTCATTTACTTATTCTTAAATTCTCATGTTTATATCTTTAAATCCTCTTTGGCAATACAAAAATGATTGTCCAATGACCATTGTTTCCTGAACTGTATGGAGATGATCAAGGAAGTAATATTAATTATTATTAGTAAGTAAAATCAGGCAGTAACTAGGCATTGATTAGTTAATAATTGTGTGGAGACGATCAAGGCAGTAAAATCAGACCCTAATTAGTAGATGATTAGTCATAATCTTACATGTTAATTGCAAATCTTAGACAGTAATCCCACATGTTAATTACAAATCTTAGACAGTAACTTAATTGCAAAATAGTAACTTCCCAAATGTTTCACCTTAATTGCAAATCTGAGACAGTAATTAGTAGGTATTAACAATTAGGCATTAATATCACCTTAATTACAAATCTTAGACTTTAAAAACACATGTTAATTAGGAAAGAATTAGGAATCTTAGACAGTAAAGCTTAATTAGAGCAGAAATTAGGCAGTAATTAGTATGGAGATGATCAAGGCAGTAAAATCAGACCCTAATTGGTAGATAATTAGTCAGAATCTCACATGTTAATTGCAAATCTCAGTAACTTCCAAAATAGTAACTTCCCAAATGTTTCACCTTAATTGCAAATCTGAGACAGTAATTAGTAGCTGTTATCAATTAGACGTTAATTTTACCTTAATTGCAAATCTTAGACTGTAAAAGCACATGTTAATTAGTCAATCACTTCTCAAATTGTAATTTTAGCTTAATTAGGAAAGAATTAGCAGCTATAGTTATCAATTAGGCATTAATATCACCTTAATTGCAAGAGTTAAATAAACATAAACAGTTAATTAGGAATATGTTTTATTTGAATCTACAGAAATGGTTGTGTTTGACACAATTAGTTTAAAAATTCACCATGGAAGTTATTTCACTGGGGGTCCTAATATGGTGTGGAAGGGTGGTGTTGTAGATGTTTTAGATGGCATGGATGTAGATCTTATGTCTTATTGGGAGCTGATGGGCATTATAGGTGACTTGGGCTTACCTAGTTCTAGTTTGATGTATTACCAAGTACCTGTGCTTGATTTTAGGTCAGGTTTAAGGCTGATATCTGATGATTGTGGTGTGATGTCAATGCTTGAATATTATAAGTCCACTGATATGGTTCATTTATATGTGGAGAGGGTAGATCCTTTACAAGTTGTTAGTAGTGATGGGAATGTCATAGTTGGGGAAAGATTGCTGATTGAAAATAATAATGGGATCAAGATGAAATGGAAGTTGGGGATGGGGATGTTACACAAGCAGATGACATGGGTGAAATAACTGATGGACAGTTTGAACAGGTTGCAGTTGCTGAAGCTGAAGCTGCAGCTGCTGAGGCTGCAGCTGAGGCTACTGAGGCTGCAACTGCTGAGGCTGCTGAAGCTACTGAAGCTGATTTACCTGAGTTGAGTGAAGGGATAGAAATAGGGCCTCGGGATGATGACATTTTTAATGACTGTGTTGAAAAAGCAAGTCCCTCCAGTTAATGTAAATGTAGGGGAAGGGCAGTGGTATAATGATGGTGATAATGAAGATGAACTTAGGAGTTCAGGAAGTGAGGAAACTGAAAATGAACAGGGGCCTAAATATCCAGAGTTCAATGAAGAAAGAGGGTTTAGTGGTCATGAAGGATCAAATCTGGTTTTGGGAATAAAGTTTGCAAATCCACAAATATTTAGGAAGGCTCTGAAGGAGTGGAGTATGAAGAGAGGTTATGATTTTGTTTATAAAAAAAAAATAAGAGCAAGAGGATAACTGTGTGCTGTAAGTATTGGCACAAAGATAATGGTGGGTGTAATTGGAGATTGCATGTTTCTCCGATAAATAGGGCACGAACATTTCAAATTAAGAGTTTCAACAATAAACATGCCTGTGGCAGAGACTTTGATAACCATTTGGTTACCTCTAGGTTCATTTCTGAGTAATATTTGGAGAGGTTAAGAGATGACCCTAATTGGAAGATTAAGTCTATGAAAACCATTGTGAATAAGGATTTTAATGCATAAGTTAATAGGTTTCAGTTGTACAGAGCAAAAAGGACAGCTAGGGAAATGATTGAGGGGGACCATAGGATGCAGTATTCAAGGTTGTGGGATAATGGAGAGACACTTAGAAGCAAAAACCCAGGGACAAGTGTGGTTATTTGTATAGAGAGCCTATCAATTGATCATCCACCTGTATTTCAAACGATATATGTTTGTTTTGAAGCACTGAAGTCAGGATTATTGAAGGGTTGTAGGCCCATTATAGGTCTAGATGGCTACTTTTTGAAAGGTGTTTTTGGGGGACAGTTATTGAGTGCTGTAGGCAGAGATGGCAATGACAATATGTTTCCAATTATTGTTGTTATTGTTGAGGTAGAAACAAAGCATTCATGGATGTGGTTTATGAAGACAATGCTTGATGACATTAGTGGGGTTAAGGAAAAGGGTTGGGTTTTCATTTCTGACAGACAAAAAGGCCTTGTTGAGACTTTTAATGACTTAATGCCAAATGTTGAACATAGATATTGCCTAAGGCAAATGTATTCTAATTTTAGGGAGAAGTTCAAAGGTAAAGAGTTAAATAACTTGTTGTAGGGTGCTGCTAGAGCAAGCAACAAGGATGATTTCAATGATTGGGTTGAAAAGATTAAGACTGTGGATAAAGATGGCAGCATTTTGAAGTGGTTGGGGTGACATATACCCAAAGTTGTGGAAAAGGTCACATTTTGGAACAACTTCTAAATGTGATATTTTGGTTAATAACTTAATGGAGAGTTTTATCAGTTACATACTTGAAGCTAGAGAACTTCATATTGTGAACATGTTGGAGTGGATTAGGAAGCATTTGATGACAAGGATCCAAGTTAAGAAGAAGGGGATGGAGCAATACCATGGATCCATTTGTCCTAAGATTTTGGAGAAACTAAAAAAGATTAAAAAGGTATCAAAGTGTTGTTTTGCTGGGTGGAGTGGAAGATTAGAGTTTGAGGTAGAGTGCTATGATAGAACAATGTTGGTGGACTTGAGAGCAATGACTTGTAGTTGTGGGATATGGCAGTTAGCAAGAGTACCATTCAAGCATGTTGTGGCTTTAATCTACCTAAACAGGGAGAAACCAGAGTCATATATTCACCCTTTTTACAGCAAGGAAACCTACCTACAGGCTTATGCTAACATGATTCACCCAGTACCTAGTGAGAGGTGTTGGGTGAAGACTGGTCTTAATCCACTTGCCCCACCACATTTTAAGAAACCAGCTGGCAGACCAAAGAAGTTAAGAAGAAGGAGTGGTGATAAGCCAAGAAGTGAGAATAACATTTCAAGAAGGGGCATGGTCACGACATGTGCCAAGTACTTGGAGGTTGGCCATAATATGAGAAGCTGCAAAGGACCACTTCACCCCAACTCTAGATTGTCAAGAAAGCAAGGTGGTTAGGTATTTTTTTGTAATCTTTAGTTTTATTTTTTGTAATTTTAGTTTGTTAAGATATTATAATTGTTATTTAAATCCTGTCTATGTTAACACTCTCATTTTGCCTATATAGAGTTCTGGTGGCAATACAAGGGAGGCAGGAATAGGTAGTGGAACACGGTCAACTTTTGAAAGTGTAAGCATCAAAGCAATAATGATTTTTAACTTATTATATAGGGTTAAATAGGGTAAGAACTTACAGCATTATTGGTTATAACTAGGTATCTAATTCCAAAGCCAATGCTAGTGCCACTGATACTCCACATGCAAGAGCAAGGGCAAGGGCAAGGCAAGTGCAAGGGCAAGGCAAGTGCAAGTGCTAGTGCTAGTGCAAGTGCAAGTGCAAGTGCTAGTGCTAGTGCAACTGTAGGTAACAGGCATAGTCCACTGAGAAATGAAAAGGGTGTTATCAAGAAGAATAGAGGATAACTGATGGGAAGATTTGCACCAAAAATGATTGGCACTCCAAGCCATATGGCACCTCATGATGCTGCTAGTGGACCACCAACAGTTGGACATGCTGTTGTTACACCACCTCTAGTTGATGCTGCAATAGGGGCTAGATTTGCTTCTGCCGCAGCTATGTCTAAAAATCTACCACCTTGTTGGGCCCAGGAAACTTGTAATGCTGATGCTAATGTTGCTTCAACACCTGATGCCACTCTTAGCAGGTTACAATATACCTTCACTTAGTAAATTGCTTTAACATTTCACTTTGACTAACTATTTATGTAATAGGTTGCAAACTGTTGAGACATCAAGAGGATAAGTTTTACTTGAAGCTGTTTTGAGAAGGCAACAAAGGATGGAGGCTGCTGATAAAAAGAGACAGAGGGATTCAATTGCAAAGCAAACAACTATTGGAGGGAAGAAGGGTCATGTTGGCAAGAAGTAGTGGGATGATGAATATGGCATGTACTTTACTTTAGATATTTTTATGGTTTACTTGTTAGAATTGTTGGAAACTTGTTAGATTTAGAAAATGTTGTTGGAAACTTTGGGTACTTTTTAATTTAGATTTTGATATGGTTTATTATTATATGTTTGCATAGATTTCTAATGACTTTGGTATGGATGTACTTGTTGGAAATTACATTTGGTTGGTGGTTTTTATGGTGATGTTTCAAACAGGTGCTTTCAAAGTGCATTTGGTTGGTATTAGTAGTTAGTTTTTCATAGGTTTTTTTTATGTGGATTAGCACTTAAAACAGGTTCACAAACAACTCTCTACAGACTTACAGGGGATAGATTTGCATTACATAACACATTTGCATTACATAGGATAGATTTCCATTACACATTTGCATTACAGCAGTTAGATTTGCATTACACAACACATTCGCAGTACAATTAGAAACAGAAAATAGCAGTGTTGCAAAGTTTTACAAATTTTTCAACTAGATCTTCTTAGCAAAGAGTGAAAGATTAGGATAACAATAGTTCCAATTAAGGCTTTCTTGTAAAGCCTTTCCCTTTTACGAGATGTAGCCAATTCCTCTTCAAGCTGTTTGATACTGACTAACATATTGCTAAGAACTTCACTCTCTTTTTCTGGACATTGGAGGATCAATCTAATCAAAATATCCACAATTTCCCTGGATCTAGAACATAAAAAACTTGAAAAATTAGGAAAATCAATTATATTTTTAAAAATTAGAGAAATCATAATTATACTACAACCCCAAACATAGCACACCCAAAAAACCTTCTTCCAAAGTTTTGAACAGTGAATGAGGTTTTCACCTGAGCTAGAACACCGTAGTGGCAGAGCCGCATGTTGATTCCTCGCTCTTGCATGGCACTGTTATCCATTATGGCAAGGAGATGTGGGTAGAGAACCAAAATGTAGTTGGGATGTTGGTAGAGGAAGAAAGGAGGCTGCTGGAAGGTTTGGTAGTGGAAGAAATGAGGGTAAGGGATGAAGTTTTGTGTTATAAAGAGAGTATAATGGCATTTTGGTCTTAAAAATACCTTTTGGGCGCCAATGTTTTCCCTCCAAAACACTTAGCTAACTTGGATGATTTCTGTCAACTGTGCCCATTTTCTTAAACTGTGTGTGGGGGGGGGGTGTTAGTGCTTAAGTTTGAAGTTGAGGTGGGCAAAACGCACAACGTGTAAAGTAGAGGGAGTCATTCCCTATTTTTCCCAAATAGGTGCCCTTGTTGAAAGGTGGAGTACGTTTCACTTCCTTCTTGGAGAGATGACAATTACCCTAGAAGATGTAGGGTTCATCTTAGGGTTACCAGTGACGGGGCGGCCGGTAATAGCTCCTCCGTCGGAAGCAACGAATAAGAGAACCGCTAGGGACTTCTTTACTTTGATACCCCAGGATCAATTTAGCACTGGTGGTATCAAGTTGAAATGGTTGGTAGATACCTACAAGGTTCTGCCGGATAACTACACGGATCAGATGCTTGTGCTGTACACACAAGCTTTCCTCTTGTGGGTGATGGGAGCAATTCTGTTCCCAACAACGTCGAAGAATACAGTCAATGTCAAATATTTACCGTTGTTGGGTAACCTGCTAGAGGTTGGGGATTATGCCTGGGGTGCAGCAACTCTTGCGTACCTGTACCGAGCATTGCACAAGGCAACGAGGCCCGACTCCAAAGCTATATGTGCATGTCTCTCGCTATTGCAGGTATATCATACAAATCTTGATTACATGCTCGATTTTTTTTGTTGAATCGACAATAAATTTTGACGATACTTTATTTAATTTGTCTTTGCTCTCAGGTGTGGTCTTATGAACACCTTGCTACCGGCGCACCCAGGCGTAGGGACGGAACCGATAATGTGTGGCCTCGGTTGTGCGCCTGGGAGTACAGCTAGAAAGACAGCCACTACCCGAGGAGAGACGATCCCCATCACAACATTACGTACTATCAGGGGAGCTCGACTCTCTATCTTCTGGCCAGATGCGATGGGCACCGTACAAACGTTTGGCACGACGGGTGGGAAAGTTGTTCGTCTTCACGCTCTCCGGGTTGCAACGCACACCCCTGATCCACTTCGAGGTCACAGAGTGGCAGCTGCCAGATCGTGCTATGTGCCATTTTGAGTGCCTGCAGAGGTTGCCAGCCGATGCGCCGGATATGAGGCTTAACAGGAACCCACCAGGTGTCGGACGGTTTGGCAAGGCGAATGCGCACGACTTGTGCGCATGAGAAATTGAGGTTTAGAATTCCTGGCAGAACACGCTGGCGGCCATTGTGTCGGAGCCTGACCCCGTGATCAGCATCGAACAGTACAATGAGTGGTACTACCGCATCACCCAGAGGAGAGTAGCTCCAGTAAGGTTTGAATGCGGGGAGAAGTACCACCCTAGGGGTCAGATCGATGAGCGTATGGCATACGATCTCGTAAGTTGCCCAACGAGTGGTTTTAATTGAATTTGATGATTCTATGTGTGTGTGTATGAAGTTACTTATTTATTATCTCTTTGGATGTAGGTTAATGCCTCATTCGCCTTCTTCCAGAAGTTGAGCGAGCAAAAGGATATGGTGGATGCAATGGGCGAAAGCTTCGCCAACAGGCTGAAGCGTTGGCGTTTGGCTGCAGGAATTTTTTGCACCAAGCATCAGGACAGCCTTCGGGCGTCAGCCAAGGAATGGGTAATCAGGGGTGGCAGCCCCCTTATGTGAGCGAGAGATACGGTTATCCCTCGGGACAGACTTCGGGGGTGAGCCAAGGATACGGTGGTCCCTTTGTACCAGGAATGGGTGGTGATTGGGGACCGCCAAGCACCATGGGCTAGGCTCAAGTGCTGTGGGAAGAGTACAGTGCACCCTCATTCTCTTTGCTTCTGGACTCAAACCCCAGAGTCAAGTCACGCAGGACTGGGATTTCAAAAACATCAGTATATTCGAGACACTACCCATTGTCTCGTGGGCGGGACCATCTGTTGCCGAAGGAGGGCAATATCACAAAGGGCATCCATTGAAGCCCCTAAAGCAGCATAAATGCCAAATAATAAGCGTTATTTTAGCGCCCCCCCCCCCCCCCCCGAGACAAAGCATCGTATATGGATTACTGTTGCTCGTGGGGAGAAATGTCCTCCCTGGCTCCGGGGAGTTGGTTAGACAACGGTGTCATCTCTACCTACCTAGAGACTCTGAAGGAAAGGGGTCGGGAGCGGCTGAACGAGTATCCGGGCATTTTTTTGATTGATGCTTTTTTTCATAGCCTCCTAGTATCTAAATGACATGAGTGGGTCAAATGAAGGGGGAAGAAAAAGTTGAGCCAGTGGAGACTGTCCGCTAACCTACGAGCGTATCTTACTAGGGATAGTCCAGTGAGCGCAAGGGTTGCCCACAAGTTTCTAATCCCATTTTTAGGGGAAAGCCACTGGTACTTAGTTGCTATGAACCAACACAAAAAGTCTTATCAGTCATCGACAGTCTCCACGACGATACCATCCACATGCCTGTGTTGCGGATGTACAAAGCCCAGTTGGATGCTATGGTACTCTTATGATTGTTGTTTAATGCTTATTGTAACTTGCCAATTGTAAATGTTAACTCGTGTCTTACGCCGTTTTCTCGCAAAATCTATTTTGTGCCATGGTCCATGCTATCTATGATGTAATAGTACCAGCGCGGCCAAAGCTCCAATTTTGATTAAAGAAAAGGAGGCCCAAGCAACATAATACTTCGGATTGTGGTGTCTTCCTTTGCATGTACATGGGTTACAGTTGTCGGTCTGAGAGCCTCAGGGCAGCCGTCTGGAGTCAAGAATGCATAGAAGGCTTTAGATATAGGATAGCTTGGCAAATTATGAAAGGCCAACCTAGAGCGGTTAGGTTTATTGAAAATCCGTCTAAGGATGAGAATTCGGCTCAACATGAGGACCCTTGTTGACATTGTACCATTAGAATCAGTTTTTTTAATAAATCTTGATTATTTTTATGAAAGCTGTCATTGGTTTGATTTGATTTGTGTTGAGATCAGTTCATTTGTGTTGAAGATGATTGATTGATTTGAGTTGATTTGCTCTCATTGAGAATGATTGAATGGTGGTAAACAAAATGGGGGAAAGTCCAATAAATTCTTTGTTGTAGCGTCCGCTACACAGTGTCGCGGACCTAAGTGTTAAAGGTGAGCCGTCCGCTACACAGTGTAATGGACGTCCATCGACCGAAAAATTTTCCAAGTGTCGAAGTTGAGAGTTCCTGCTGCGCCGTCCGCTACACAGTGCAGCGGACTTCCATAGACCCAAAAAATTTCTAAGTGTCAAAGTTGAGAGTTTGTGCTATGCCGTCCGCTACACAGTGCAGCGGACGTCCATAAACCCAAAAAAATTAATTAAGGTCCCTCAATGGTCCGGGAAAGTCTAGGCAAAGCCCAACAGAGTTGAGCTTTGAGTAATTTCATCTAGATGTGCTCTCATGTAATTGATGTTTCATCAAATGAAAATATCAAACGACATAGCTGTATCGTGAACCCAATATGCAGCAAAGACTATGTCAGTCATAATTTTCATAGCCATCAATGCATGTCACCGGACTTTATCTTCTGAGGGGAGATGGCAACGGTTTTGAGAAGTCGGCATCGATGGTGGCGGCGCTGGCACAGACGGTGATGTATGGGTCGCTGGTGATGATTTTATCGTAGCGTTGAGCCTGGGAGTCCCCGCCTCCGGCGCAAGGTTGTCGACAGGCAGCGAAGAAGCGGTAAATGCACTCCGAGATCAAGTCCATGTTAGCAAGCATCAAGTGGTGAGCAGTTGCATGGAAATGCAGATTAAGGAGAATATAGGACAAAAAACAGGTAGTATAAAGTTTAATGAAAAAATACAGGAAAAAAATACAGAGAATTCGAGGCAAGCTTACCTTGAGTTGAAATTTTTGAAAGAATAGGCGGTTATCTATGGCAGATTGGGTTTTAAGGGAGAATGGGAAATGCATAAGAAAATAGATAGTTACGTGAGTGGATGTTTGTAACTGATGGATTATGGGTGGGTCTTGTTGTAACTGATGGTCTGTGGAGAGTGAATAGTAGTATTTTACAATTTTGTCCTCGTAATGGACACGTGTCAGTGTTAAAATCACTTTCAGTGTAAGACCAAAAGGGTATTACACCAAAAATGGTGTTCTCATTATAAGTAGTATATATATATATATATATATATATATATATATATATATATATATATATATATATATATATATATATATATATATATATATATATATATATATATATATATGAGAGCTGAGCAGTTGATAGCGCTGGCAAAATAGGAGAAGTTGCCAATACGATCTGGCCGTTCACACGAGATCTGTGGACGGCCCAGATCTTTTTTTTTGTATTTTTTTAAGTCTGTCCGCTAAATAATATAGCAAATAATTTTTTGACAAAAATACCCCTTGCATGTTCAATTAATTGTGCACTTTAGTTTGTCCGCTACATAATATAGCGGACATAATGCACCATAGACTTTCATTTCATTATTTTTGTTTCTCTTTCTCTCACCTTTCTATCATTATTTTTTTGACATGTTTGTCTCTCTCTCTTTTTCCTTTCCTCCTTTTTGTCATCAATGCTCGTGCCGGCTCTCTCTCCTTTCTCTTTCTCTCATCAGTACCCAATAAAGTGACAATGAATGTGTGTTTTGAGGACCAGCTCCTCTCTCCGTGCTCTGCACTTTTCTTTTCCTTTTCCCTTTTCTTTCTCTCTCTGTGGCGGACATAACCAAATAACCAAAGAGGCAGCTTGAAAAAGGAAAGTTCATGGGAAGTCATACGGGAATGGTTCATGGGTCAAATGGGTTCCAACATGCTAGCCCTAATTTTCAGGATTGAGGTCAAATGGGTTTTGAAAAATCATGTTTGTCAAAATTAAGATGTGCCAACAGAAAAAGTATGTACATAACTTCCCAAGAGTAAAAACTTTCTGATATTGATAAGATAGTGGTGGGAATATCATCATAAGGGCCATCCTTACTTCCTTTCTTTTCTGGCTTTGGAGTAGACGGAAGGTAAGTTCCAAGGCCAGAACCCATCAAACCATTTCAAGGGAGACAAAGACTAGCTGTGGATTCAATAGCTCCCCGAAAACAACGTTCTACTTGCATGTGTATAAATAGGTTTTCCACGTGTGACCTGCTCTCATCTTCCAATTTTTTGACCGGCAGCCAAGAAGAATTCCTCAAGACCAAGCGACTTCTGGCATCACTGGAAGGATCGACCAATCCAAAACCTCACAGCTTATTCCACCTAGGCAGATTCTATAGCACTGAGTCAATAGCACCCGTTAATGAAGAAAGTACTTCAGTCTTCCCCGCTCGCTGCTTGATCGAAACCTCCATCTACAAGCAAGAGAGAGAGAGAAAGTCATAAAGTTAATTAGAGAAAGAGAAAAAATGATGAGAGAGATGAGAGAAAAAGGAAACCATCAGAACATTAAATGAGGAAAAGGAGAGAGAAAGAGAAAAAAGTCAAAAGATATGTCTGCTACATAATGTAGCGGATGGTCTGTCCTTATAAGCTGGAGGGTATTTTTGTCAAAAAATTATCCGCGACATTATGTAGTGAACGGACTTTAAAAAATGCAAAAAAAGAAGAAGATCTGGGCCGCCCACAGATCGAGCGTGGACTGCCAGATCGCATTGGCAACTTCTCCTATTTTACTAGGGCTATCAACGGATCAGCTATATATATATATATATATATATATATATATATATATATATATATATATATATATATATAATCCATCTTTTTTCTCTTCAGAACTTTCAATGGCCTACAAAAATGATCGTACAATCTTCGAGCTCCAATTTCGTGCATTCATAGACTCATTCAATAGATCGAATTGATCCATATAGATGGGAGGTTCAAACTGAAATCCGTGATGAACTTGAGGAGTGTAACGGTTTATGAGGTCGTTCTTTGTGCTTCTTGTAGATTCTGGGATGTTGAAGATCATGTTTTTCGCTTTGATCTGAAGAACTTTGTCCTATTTCTAAAGAGTTTGCTGCACTGGTAGATATCTCAGCTAACTTCCAATTGTTGTTCCGACTATTCAAGATGGTTATGTCAAATACCTCAAAAAATTTATTGAAGGTCTCAAAGGAACGGGCCCGGTCTTTCATCTGAGACGAAGATATTTAACTTTCTCCCTTAATCGAATATTTTTCTGCCAAGGCGACTAGTCATGATGAACAATATGCCCATGGTAGAGTGTCTACCCTGGCGCTGTTCTTGGTAGCCAAAAATCTTACCTTTTTTGGTCCTGGAATTGCTAATGTGAGGCTAGCTGATGTCTTGGTTCAAGTGTCTACCCAAGGTAAAACGTTGATCCCTTTAGTACTAGCTGAAACTTTACTTGGTATCTCTAATGTTCATAAGGATCCCGACATTCCCGTTGAAGGTAGTTCTTTGCTTTTGTACATGTGGCTACTAGACCATATGCATCTGATAGCCAAACCTACTGCGGTTGGAATATAGCCCCAGTGCTTTTTGTTCTTGACCTTTACTCTTCAAAGGTCATTCCGGCATAGACGAGTGGACTCTCTTCTTCTATGTGTAGGAGTCCAATGATATTTGCAGGACTATAAATGATGGAGGGCACACGAGCCAGTTTTAAGAACAATAGAATATCTGTGTGTTTATCTACTTGGATTTCATTACACATCCTTCTAATTTTCTTGTTGGCTACTGAGGAAATTCGATTATGAATAGGTGATTCCAAAAGTCTATGCAGAGTTCGTAGGGGAGAAATGCCTTAGTCCTTCCATAATTGAGGCTATGTGGGAGGTTTAGGGTCTCCGTCTTATACCTACAGTTCCATTGGATATAAACCTTTCATCACTGGTATTGAACATGTTACTCCTTTGTTGCCTAATGCATACATTTGTTTGCTTTGGGCCCGTGTTCAAGAAAAGATATTGGCTTTGGAGGGCCAACTGAGGCTAGAACTAAATTGGGACTTCCCGAGTGTTTGTGAGATACAACCTTTGGAACAAGCAAAAAAGGAAACTCGTGCAGTTATCGAATTGAGCCTGAAAATATCTAAGTCTGCAAGTCCTCTTAGAGCATAACACAAGGTTTCCATCGTCCTCAAATTAAAGATGAAGTTCGAGTTACTTGGATCAGTCGCTATTGGATTGTTTCTTAAATGTTCAAGTAGAAGTTTGATGCTAACGGGAACCCCATACAGTATCTGCATATAAACGAGCCTCAGCAACATCTCTCTTTGCTACTGAAGGAGAAACTACCGAAGCGGAATCCGACTATCAAAGTTATCAGAACTGGGAGGCCGATGTGGATGGTTATCTTGAGGGTTAGTTTGACACGTAGGGTAATAAAGGAAAAGACAAAGTAGAGCAGATGCTGGCTTTTTAGATGGAAGAACTAGAGGATGTGATTCTGATATCTTAAAGGCCGATTTACAAGAACAATTTCGAGACATGGAAGTTGATCATAAAAGATGTGGATAGTCGGAATATGAAGAAGATAAAATAGATGATGGCTGATATCCCATATGTTATTGATAGGACTTAGTATTTTTCTTGCCCTAACTTTTGCCTGGGCTATCCTTTGCAGGGTTTTCGTCCTAGCGGGCATTTTTCTTTTTTTTTTCTAGCATTTTTCATTTTTATTATTTCTTTGCCCTAACTTTTGTCTAGGCTACCCTTTGTAGGGTTTTCGTCCTAACGGGCATTTTTATTTTTGTCAAGAACGTAGTCAGTGCTTTAGCTAGTGGAAAAGAATTTTATTAAAATTTGACCACACTCGATGTAACTTTATGGGCTGCTTACGTACCTCCAGCTATGTGTTACAACAATTTGTGTGTTCTGAAAAATGTTCTTAAGGAGGATTAAGTCATTCGTAGTTCAGCTGCAAAATTTGCTCATGCATAAATGTCTCTAATCGATCTAGATTGACTAGCTGTGATAACTCAATTCCATCTAAATCAACTAATAATACTGCACCCTCTGTCATGATTTACTTGATCATATAGAGACCTAACCAGTTGGGTTCAAATTTTGCACGCGGTTCTCAAATTTGTCCAATGTTTTCCTTTAACACTAAATCTCCTTCCTTCAACCTGCATCCCTTCACTCGCTTGTTGAATACTCAGGCGATCCGTCTCTGGTAGCCTCGAATATGATAGAGCACCTTCAACCTTCTCTCATTTGCTAGACTAATTCTTTGATCCATGTCTCACCTAGTCTTCTTCGGCCATCTGATTCTCCAATAGCACTCTGAGAGAGTTGACTTAGAATTCTACTGGGAACATGGCCTCCATCTCGTAGACTAATATATATGGGGTAGCCCCAGTTGACATCCTCACTAATGTTCTATAGCCCCATAGTGCATAGGGAAGTTTGACTGGCCAACTCCTACACGAATCCGTTATTTTACTCAGCATGCTCTTTATGTTTTTATTGGCGGCCTTGACAGCCATGTTGGTTTGTGGTTGATACAGCAACAAGCAATGTCAGACAATACCATATTCTTCGGCTATGTTTGTGACTTTTCCTTCAAAGTGTAATGCATTATCTGAGATCAACTCCTGGGGTACCTTATATCTACAAATGAGGTTCGATTGGAAAAACTGAGCAATCTTCCTGGCATGAGCACAGCATACGAAGTGGCTTTCACCCACTTCATGAAGTAATCTATAGCTCCCAGTATGAATTCATGTTCGTTGGAGGCTTTGGGACTGATTTTTCCTATTACATCTATTCTCTAAACTGAAAACGGCCAAGGGAGGTCATGTTGTATAACTCTCGAGAGGTAAATGTTGCAAGTTAGTGTACACTTGGCATTTATGACATCTCCTTATATACTCGACATAATTGTGTTCCATGGTACTCTAACAGTATCCCTGTTGGAGGACTTTCTTCACTGGCATCTGTCAGTTCATGTATGGTCCACACTCTTCTACATATATGTTTTCTATGATTTGACCATTTTCTCTTTCAATTACATTCAACAAGTGTTTTCCATTGTAATGTTTATCATACAGTCTCTGGTCACATATGATGAACTACAATGTCCATCTTCTCAAAGTCACTTGATCCTTTGTGGAACACCCCTCTGGGTACTTTCCATCCCGAATAAGATTCTATACATTGGTATACCAAGGTTCGGCTACTTCATCTTCCTCTAAGAGTGCTATCTGAAGTAATAGGTCGGTCGTTCCTTCTTTTGTATGACAAATGGCTTTACCTCCTGTCCTTTGAGTATGTCTACTATAAAAGCAAGGGTGGCTAGCTCGAGGTAGGTAATGGAGTTTCACATCTTCAAATTGATTGACAACTTTTTCCAAGTGGGCATGATATGCTTGTAGGCGTTATTCTCTAATTCTCCACATACCCTGGATCTAGTATATGATAAATGCTGAATCTTGATACATTGTGATCTCCTGGACTTCTAGGTTTAAGGCCATCTCTAAACCTATGATACAAGCTTCGTATTTGACAGTGTTGTTATACCGTCGAAAGTCAGCTTGATTATTATGGGTGAATGGGCTCCTTCTGGTGAGATCAATAACATACCTACTCCAAAACCTTTGTTGTTCGCTGCTCTATCAATATACAACTTTCATCTCATCTCGGTTTTAATAATGTACACTCTTTCATCTAGAAACTTCGCCACCCATCGACTGGTATCATCTGTCGGGCAATCGGCTAACATATCAGCCACGACCTTTCCTTTGATCAACTTTTGCGTAACATAGGTGATATCAGATTTCGACAACAACAAAACCCATTTGACTGTGCAGTTTGACAAGACAGGCTCTTAAATAGATACTTCATGGGGTTCATCCTGGTTAATAAATTGATGAAATATGCCAAAGCGTAATGTCTCAATATTTGCGTTACCCAACCCAAGGATACACATGTTTTTTCTAAGGCTAAGTAGTTCACTTCTACTTGGCTTAATTTCTTACTCACATAGCATATAGCCCTTTCAACCAACAAATTCTAAATGATGCGCTAACATGGGTGCAGCTGTTGTGTCAGTTACGGCCAGGTAGAGTAGCAAAGGGTTACCGGGTATAGCCGGGCTTAGGACTCGAGGATTGCTAAGCTACTGTTTGATTTTGTCAAAGGCTTCATGGCTGTAATATTCCGAACTTTGGGAGCCGATTAAAATAACCATTCGGCCTCCGAAAAATAAACAGTCGCTAATTTTGAGCAATACTCGGGCATTAGAAGCTTGTGGAAGCTTAAAAGAATTTTGGGATAAAAATATAATTTTTGAAATTTTGGGGGTATTTTTGTAATTTTGAAAAATCTGGGGGGTTAATTTGGAAATTTTGAGGAAAATTGTGGGAGTGCCACCTCCTAGGATGAATCACCGGATAAAATTTTTTATTCATTATGTGAGTTTGATTTTATCCTAAATCAGAAAAAAAAAAAAAAAAAAGCCCAAAAGGGGAAACCTTTCCCTTTCGGGAAAGGAAGAAGAAGCAGGAACCCAGAAATAGAGAAGAGAAAGAAAAACAAAAACAGAGAGAAGCAGGCTTCGGCCGAGGAGGATTTAAAGGGAATTCAAGCAGTGAATTGGAAAGGGGTCAAGCACGAGATTCCAAGAGGTAATCTCTTCTCGTTTGGGTGTCTGTACTCACTGTGTATATAATAGGTGTGCTCGTGTGTGTGTTCATGGCTGCGACAGTGGGTCGTATGCATAATTTGAACCTTGATTAGGTTGATGTGAATATAAGTAAAAGGGGAGGTGAGTTTAGTGAACTTCTGAGGGGCTAGGGTGTGAGTTGTGTGGGTTCGATAAGTATTTTCACTGAAATGTGTGTGTGCGTGTGTTCTTGGCATACGGGTGTGTGAGTTAGGTAGGATTTGGATGTAATTGTGTGATTTAAATGGTGTTAAGATGTGTTTTGGTTGAATTTAACCTTATGTAGGTGTTGTTTTCAGTGGATTAATGGTAAATTCGTGGGTGTATGTGTGAGGTTGGAAGGGTTGGGTGCTGCGGCTGAAGGTTGAAGACGAGATGTGTGTGTTTGAAGGTGTAATAGTGTGTGTAGTAATCTGAATAGTGTTTGTTATTGTCACTAAAAGAGAAATTCATTTAGGCAGTTTTTGATTGAATTTTCATAAATAGTTAGAGCCAAAATTAGATAAAACTTAAAACAGTAACCCCTAATAGTTTTACGAGATCTACGCTCTGGAAAATATTGGGAATTTTTGGAGTCCGCAAAGAGCGCTAAATTGGGGTACTGATTAAAACATTTTATCGATTTATTTAGCATATCAAACCAAGTTATTTTAACCTGAAAATTTTATGGAAGCCCTATTTTATATATATGATTCATTATATAAAATTTCGGGCCATTCCGAGACCGATAGGTATTTTTCGCGAAACTGGCCTTTTAGCGCTCGATCCGGACACCAGTTCGGGATTTTCGGGCAAAAATTTTCTAAAATACTTTTTAGGCCATAAATAACATCACGATGCTTAAAATAGCATTTTAAGATATTTTGAGATTTTTCAGGTGCCGGAAACCCCTAGGGGTGTTTTGGTAATTTACCACCCCGAAGGGGTATTTTGGTAATTTTACCTATAAGAGGTATTTTAAAGTAAATTTACATACATTAAGATTATTTTAGTGACTTTGCTTATGAAAAAGTCATTTTGAGAATTTAAGTGTAACGGGGGGTATTTTGGTAATTTACCACCCCGGAGGAGCATTTTGGTAATTTGACCTAAGAAAGGTATTTTTGCATAAATTTACATATGAGAAGTTTATTTTAGTGATTCTACTTATGGGTAGACCGTTTGGGTGATTTAAATCCGAGAGGGGCACCCTAGGGGCATTTCAGTAATTTTACATACCCGGTGAGGGGAGGTTCATTTTGGGAGCATGTGTGAGTTCGTATTAAGTTATAATTTTGCTCTGTAGGCTGTATCCTAATGATTCGATTATTCTGTTTTAGGTTAAGGCTTAAAGACTTCCGGTTAGGATAATTTAGCTGCGAATCCAGGTAAGGGATTCTATCTGAACCCTGGGTAAGGACTTTGTCCGAACCCTTATTTCGATTGCTCGTACTCGTAAGTACTCATTTGATTTACTTACGGCTAATGCCGAACTCTGAAATTTGTATGGCTATCAGCATGTTATTGCCCTGAAAACCCCAATATTGAACCTGAATCGATTGTTTAGAAATCTTTTGATGCTCGCCTGTTATTGCGGGCTAAGCAAATTTGATAATTATCTGTATTCACTCTCCCGAATTGTTGTGATTATATTCGATAATTATTCACAGTCGTTTTGTTATTTATATGTGATTTTCTTCTAAAATTCTGATTTCTTCTGAATTGTTATGTCTAAATCTGATATCTGTTCGTAATCATTTTTGTTGTTTATCTGTGATTTTCTTCTGAAATTCTGATTTCTTCTGAAAAAATCTGGTTTCTTCTGAAAATCCCGAATGCTGACTTATGTCAGTATGATTATTGTTATGAGAAACCGAATTGATTTCGGGGATATGAGCTTATGCTAATGCTCATTGATATTGTTAATTTTTGTGTTGGCTTGGGTACCTGTTTAGTGGGGAGGCGGTATAAGGCTGGTTGAATCCTGCATGAAACGCAGGCTAGTACCCAAGTGGACTAGTAATTATTTAGTACATCATGCATGAGTACACTATTTGAGCTTGCCGTAATGGCATTGCAATCGCCCAGGATCAACATTTGATTTTTTATTTTCTTTAGCTAGAATGATTTGCACTTGGGTTGAAAGCCCTTGACAAACATTCATTGTACTTAGCTAGAAGGATTTGTACTTGGGTTGAAATCCCCTGACAAACCTTAATCGTATTATCTGATTTGATTTCTGCTCGGATTGAAATCCCTTGAGCAAGGGAATTTTTCGTGGTACTTGGAAATGTGGACTTGAAAAGGATCTTTTATTGATCAGTTTGGATCTGTTCTGATTGTTCTGTTCTGATGGTTAATATGTATTTTGGTATCTATTTTTGATGAACTTTGCTCAGTTTGGGTAATTATTGAATTTTGATCGTTCGAAGTGTCTTGAAAATCATCGTCGGTTGGATTTTTTTAGAGTCGTGTTATAATCTCTTTTGTAGTCCTTGTACGGCCTTACTGAGCTCTCAAAAGCTCACTCTCCGTTTGATTCCCTTCTGCAGGTGACGATAAGCTGTAGCAGGTTCGGGAATGGGTTAGAGTCTGCGTGAGGTTCCGGTGAGCCCACCACTACTGTGTAGGGAGACCCCTGCGTGGGTCAGTACTGTAAATTCATTCTTAGGAAATTTGAATTGCGAAGAACCTAAGCTGTAATGGTTTAAGCTAAGCAGTTGGTGATCTAGTAATTTGAAGAAATTGAGTTGATGTTGAATTAGATGATTTGAAATATGCATGAGTGAACAGGTTTGACAGGTGTGATGTGATCCGGTAGGTTAACGACCCGGGAGTTCGGGGCGGCGGAGCTCCGGAATTCTGGGGGTGTTACAATGGCATAGAGGGTTCCACTCCTTGCTTGAATCCTGCTTCAATACTATAAACATATGTTCACAAATCATGGTTAACTCGGAAATGAAATGACTGATGTACTATATTCTACCTAAGAATCCTCAGATTTTCTTTTCCATCTTGGGTGGGGGCATCTGAACTATGACTTTGATTTTGGCTGAATCCACCTCTATCCTTCGTTTATTCACCATGAAATCTAGCAACTTTCCAGCTGTGACTCCGAACACACACTTCTGATAGTTCAATCTTACCTTATACATCCTTAATCTCTCAAAATAGTTCATCAACACTGTACAATGATCTGCCATCTTCCTTGATTTGATGATCATATCATCCACATACACTTGAACCTCCTTATCTATTATCATGAAACATGGTTGTAGCAGCTGTTATGTACCCTCAGCATTCTTCAAGCCAAAAGGCATCACTGTGAAGGTTGTCTTCTCCTGGTCCTCAGGAGCCATTTTATAGGTCATACCCGATAAAAAAAATCCTCAAAGGATATCAACTCATGCTCAGCTGTGTTATCTATGATCAGGTCTAGGATGGGTGAAGGAAAATCATCCTTGGCAAAAGCTCGGTTTAGGAATCGGTAATCCACAGACATCCTGACTTGGCCGGAAAGCTTAGGGACGAGTACGATATTGGCTAGCCATGTAGGGTATTCAATCACTCGGATAAACCTTATGTGGATCAACTTCATCACTTCCTCCTTGACCTTGAGAAACCACTCATGTCTCAACTTGTGAAGTTTTTATTTGACAGGATTGGCTTCGGGAAGGATGAGCAGGCGATGTCCATGATGGATGGGTCTATACCGAGTGTGTCACCATATGACCAAGCAAATACATTGATATATTCTTTAAGGAGTGGAATCATCTCTTCTCTCTTTGTCTCATTTAGACTAGCCCAATCTTGATTTGTTTGATATTTTAAGGGAGCATGTGTGCAATTTAACTGTTTTATCGACCACTGGCTTAACACTACTAGATTCTCAATTTTTTATTTCTTCTAACATTTATTTTAGATTTTTTTTCTTTTAAGTCCATTAAGTATGACTCATCACTAACAAAAATCAAGCATTATATTATTAATGAGGTAGTCTGGAAACACATAGTATGTGAACATATTCAAATTGGCTAAGGTAACATAGGCATCTAAGTCTTCCAACTTCGGAGCATCTTTGGTAGCAAGACTTCCTTCGATAACCTCTTCCACAGTTAGCAATCTATGCGCGATCATCCAATTTTGTGTATTGCACTGTGCTGGAGTGATTAGGGATGCTGGGTATATGATCTGGTCATCCATTTCATAGATAAGCACTGAGATAAACATATATGTTAAGCATGTTGTCATTGTTTCCGAATCCATTGAATCCACTCAATCTAAGACTTTTTTGGTACTTAATTCTATCTGCATTGGCATTTCTTCATCCTCAACCCACTTACAGTTATAAAATAACTCTCATCCTTTTATTTCCTTACTGGTCATAACACTGTAAACCAGTTTTGAAAATCCATAGAAGGGCCTATTTTCTCCTTCCTTGCTAAAGCGTCCATTCATAGTAGGGATCATGGTCGAGCTTATGCGCTTCTTATCTTCTTTATCCTTCTTGCCTAGGCGAGTTTCTGGATAGCTTCCTTCCTCTCTTTTATGGTTGGCTTGTACCCCAAGCCAAACTGGTCTTTCTTGTTCTTCATATCTGAAAAGCTGAAAATTCCATAACAATTCCTGCCAAAGCCTTTTCTTGGAAAGTAGTAGAATTTCCTCTTCATGGGGAGCATTGTCGCACTGCTTTAGGGAGCAAAGGTGAGGAAGTTTTCACTGTGACAAACTTCCTCATATTTGAGATACAAGATCATGTGATCCATCTTAAATCCACTGAGCATAATATCCAAAGAATTATGTGGCACCTGAACACTGTCCTTCTCGACTTGTCTGATCTACGACAACTACAAACCTCCCATTATGGTAAAGACAGCATCAATTAACACAATTTTGACCTTTTGGTACAATGTGGAAGGGGTTGCACCCACATAGTGTTACAATGTGAACCAAACAAGATATTAAAGGCTGCTAGAATATCCAATACCTGAAACTTGACATCAAGCTAGCAGAACTCGCAGTAATTGGAAGCTTCATTGTACTAATACCTCCCTTTGAGTTTTATCATATACTCGGACAGCTTGGTTGGAAGGGGTGGTCTGACGGGTTTATACAAAGGGCTACATTTGGGATAGAAATTTAGAGCAGAACCATTGCCTATAAGGATTAGAGAAATCTTTTTATAAAGCACTTGCATAGTGATATGGGGCGGATCATTGTTGGTCCTAATTTAGATATGTCGTACTCAAAAAATATGAGGACATTATGTAATGTATAGCCTCTAGCACTTGGGACAAGTCTTCGGGCTGGGTTTGAATTGGTATCTGGGCTTTGTTGAAAAGTTTGATAAGGGCTTGATGGTGCAATATGAGGCTGACAATAATCCCCATATGAAGATATTGGCTTGGGTTTTTTTAACCGTCTAAGGACCTTGTTATCTAGAGGGTCCTGAGAGAACAATGGGTCGGATGTGGCTAGCTTGGGCAGGGTCTGGTACACTCGAGATAAAGTGGGACACATTGAAATTGGGTCAAACCCGGTTTCTTAGTCGTACTCTTCCTTAACTGTAAAAGTTTCTCCATCCATCATCTCATCCCAAGTAATCACATTGCAAAACGGCGACAAAGGATCATAAGCAGACACTGACTTCGAAATTGGCTGGCTGGTAAGGATAAATAAAAGCATTCGGATATTTGGTCTAACAGGAGGGGACACTTCACCCCTATCGATGAGGTCTTGTATGGCATGTCAGAGTATGATGCATGTTTTTGTGGTGTGCCCCTTTCCCTGATGGTAGTTACAAAAAAGCTTTCACATCATATTCACCGGGTATCACTACTGGTGTAGGGGTAGGTGACAGTTCAAAAATCATTCCCCTCTTTAGCAACTATTCAAAAACCTTGGGAAGTGGTGCGTTTAAGGGGGCAAACTTCTGTTTGGGCTTTGTAGCGTGTTTCCTTGTCACTGCTCGAGGCGCTTGCATGGTGTTCACATTGTTGGTTGTTGCTAGCTTAGCCTATTCATTAAAACTCTTTGGACTGGCTCGTTATGCTCCTGGTAGTTTTGACTCACGAGAGATAGTTCCCTTGTTAGTTGCATCTTCTTTCTGAATGAGGGATCCCATGAGAGCTTTGAACGACATGTGGTAGTGACCAAAAATGTAATCATTGTAGACCGGAAGCAGGTTGCTTTTCACGATCTTCACTTGCTCCTCTGTCAGCGGTTCATAATTTGAACTGCCTTATTCCTCCACCTCATGATGAAAGTTGAAACGGACTCCTTTGGCTCTTACTTTGTGGTTTCTAAAATCTCCGAGTGATATCTAGGTCTATATTGTACTAGTATTGTCTGACAAACTCTCTCACAACGTCTTCTCATAGTCTTTACCTTTCACTCCCCTACTGAAAAGGGTTATACAGACTCGGGCTTTATCCAAACTAAGGAACCATCCGGAAGTGGCTCTGGTGAGGGTACGGTAAAATAACTACTATATCAATTGATTCTAATTTACCCCGTATGGGGCCAACACTCGCATATATATTTTTCACGTGAGTCTTGGGATCTGTGGTCCAGTCAAACTTAGCCATCCCCAGCATCTTAAACTTGATGGATAACCTATCCTCAGGGTTCATGGTTAAGGCATTAAGTTCCAAAGGGTCATCGGCTCTCCTTATCCTAGAAATCTAGGATTCGAGTGTGGCTAACTTATCCTTCCATCTGGTTTAGTAGGAGTTTTAGTTTCTTCTTCCTCAGACTCATACATCCAATCAAATTCTGGACCTTTCTTTCACTCGTCTTTTTTCCTATCTTCTTCTAGGTCTTTCTTACCTCCCTTTTTAAGGTTATCTAACTCCTTGGCGGTTCAGGGTTGTTGCTCGATTAGGGTGGTAAAACCATTCTAAAGCTCGCTGATGATACAAACCAAATCACAAATATGTGGGAATTCTTCGGCCATTAGAGTCGTGAGAGCTTTCTGAGCAAGTCTCCATACCAACCATGCTTAGCCTTAACTGTATAGTGAAAGTCGTCAAAAATTTAATGATACATTTCACATAAATCGAGCTAACTGGCTCCTACCCCGATAGGGGTGAAAGGAAATTTTTTTTGTCTGGATGGTATTTTTTTGTATTTTGAAAAAAAAAAGGACTGATTAACCATCTGATTATCTAGATAGGTAACTGGTCGATGGTTAGTGGGGTTAAGGGTTTATTTCGTAGAATTTTTCTAGAGATTGTCTGGGGATAAGGTCCTCTAACTAACTGTCCAGTCATCCGAGAGGTTAACTAACCTGTTGGTCAATAGTTCGAAGGAATTTTTTTGGAATTTTTTGGAGGTCAAGGTTTGGACTTACCTTCTGGTCATCCGGGAGGATTACCGATCAGTTGGTCAATAGGTCAAAGAAATTTTTCTGGAATTTTCTGGAGGTCAAGGTTTCTGACTAACCGTCCGGTCATCCGAGAGAATAACTGGCCAGTTGGTCAGTAGGTTTGATTAAGGTATGAACTAGCCAATCTCAAAATTTTTAAGCAAATACACATACTGACTAACCATCCTGTTGACAGCGCTATAACTGGCCAGTTAGTCAGAGTCTCCCTTTTTTTGCAAAATCACCAATTTAGCTTATAGAATGCTTGTGGTTTCCTTGCCAACATGTCGTATGCCACCGGTATTCTCCGAACAAAGGGCAAAACACTGAATGTTCCGGGTGTGAGTTTTTCCTCCTTAAACACCGGTATAAAGGTCATTCCATCAGCTTGATTGTACCACATACCTCATCCATGTAACTATGAACTCAATAATAAGCGATCACCAGTACGTATACAAGTCGTTTAACATACCAAGAAATCAGGAGGAATATTTAGTACGAGGCACGTAGAGCTGAGAACTTGATCGAGAGTTCGCCTTGAGCCCAAGAGGACGAAAGGCCTCGAGTGTGTCGCTCTTGAATAGGTGGGTCAGGATGAGACATGCGCATGTGCGATGTAAGAAAATAAAGTGCAAGTATCACAGTTATGACATATTACACATACCACATAATATAAAGAAAATATAATAAGTCCAAAAATCAATAAAAAAAAACTTTTCAATTCTAGTCCTCTTAGTGTTGTTAGTCCCCAACAGTCGCTACTGTGGCGTACTGCCTTGGAAAAAATCTCAGAAGGAGGATTTTCAAGAATCGCCATCTTATTTAATAAGGAAAAATAAGAAAAAACCAAAAGGTGACTCAAAGGTGTCCAAAAAGGACGATAGTCTATCGAAACTAAGAAAGGAGCCCGGGAACTAAGTTATGCAACGGGAAGGTGTTAGGCACCCGTGGTGCCCTTCCGGTCTCTACTTCATTTCCAGTGATTTTTGGCTTAAATAACACATATCATGTAAAAATATGACAAGACTCACCCTAAGCTAATTTTTATATTTTTTGGCTTGAACTCAACAACTAGGGTCAAATGGCCTATGTATCCGATCAGACTAATCGGAATCAAAACCATCGTAATTCAACTCTAGTCGTACATAAAATAGTCTACAACTTGGGACTTAGACTTAGTGAAAGAAAATGAAAATAAATCTTTTTGTTTTGAAATGAAATGTGACTACGGAGAGGAGATGACAGTTTATATGATTTATATCCTATGAAAACTAGAAAAAGTTACCTCGCGATGCAACTTGCCTTAATGACTGGGGAATGCTCATTGTTGGATCCACGATGCAAAGAACAAAGTGACCTTTTTAGAGTGATTTGGATGACTAAAGTTCTCGAGAGAAGCTGGACATCACTTCATGAGAAAATGGCGTGCAAACTCTAAAGAGAAAAGCTTGAGAAATAGACTTAATGTTTCTGACTAAAGTAGCTTGAGAAATAGACTTAATGTTTCTGGCCAAAGTCTGACCCTTAAAACGGAGGCCAAGACCCCTTTTTTATTATGCTCAAGGTCGCATAATTTGATAAGATTGGCAATATCAATCTACGAGGCTGGAAATAAGTCAGAATAAGTGATAAAATCACATATTGACAAAAATCAACTAACCGGCCGGTTAGTCAAAAATCGACCTGTTCACATCATTTATTAGAAATATTTTTTCAAAATTTTGGGACATTATCTAATCCCACTCTCGGTAATTATTTCTGAAATCACAAATGAGATGTACCAAATTCGAAATAAGTCATTTCTTAACCATAAGATAAATTGATTCGATATCCTTGATAACCATAAAATATATTGATTTGATATCTAAATCAAGGATAAATTATGGATTATTTTTCTAAAATCATCTAGACAAAATACATCAATCAAGATAATCTAGACCATGGACTAAACTAATGCAGGGAACTGGACTGAACAATTAAACTAGGAGGACCGGATTGAACAACTGACCTGGAACAAATTAATTAAATAAAATTGGACTGGATCAAATAATTAAATTACATCACTAAGTCCATAGTCAATAATGCATTTCAATTAATAAGGAAGCCCACTATTTAATTAATTAAATATGCCTCTAAAAATGAGGTGTCTACACCATGGAAAGCTCTAAATAAAAAAAAGGTAAATTGTAATATTTATCAATGGTCTAATCCCAAAATTGTACCCTTAACTTTACTCATAGTACAGTTTTAGTACCCAACTTTGAAATAGCGTACAAAATCAATACGTCGGCTGATTGACGACGGATGCTGTTAAAAAGTCCAAGGGGTGAGACTGTCATTATGAAAAAAATATATAATAAAGTTTATCCATGTGGCCAAGTGGCCGTCCTTTTTTACGTTTTCAATGCACATTGATTGTCCTTTTTTACATTTCCAATACACATTTATTATTGTTCTCCTCTCTCTCCCTCTCTCTCTCTCTCTCTACACACGCATACCCGTCACCTTCTCTCTCTTTCTCTCCCCCTTCTCATCCTCCTCCTCCTCCTCTTTTATCTCTTTTCTTCTTCTTCTCTTCTCTCTCTCACACACACAGACCCATTACACTTTCTCTCTCTATTTTCTTCATCTTCTTCTTCTTCTTCACACATAATTACTATTAGACAACAAACCAATGGAAGCCCAGTTAAAATTTGTAAATGTTCTTGCATCTATCTTTACTAGGAGTAGGAAAAGGAACTTCAACATGCTGCAAAAGGCATATGAGGCAAGCTCAATTAATACAATATACATATTTATGGAAAGGAATAAAATGCAAATACAGAGATTAGAGATGCTTGAATTATTCGGGTATGCCACAAGAAGAAACCATGCCTGTACATCCAATTGTACATTTTGAAACCAGTAGACCGATGACGTCTAGGGACAAGACTATCCTAAATTGTAGCCCAAGACCATATAGAAGCTAAAAGGAGCTCCTAAGTACAAGACTATCCTAACAATTCATGAGCACCAACTAACACTACAAGAAAACAGGATTTTAGCGACGGGGTAATCCGTCACTAAAAGTCAAAAATCCGTCGCTAAAATAATTAGCGACGGATTTACCGTCGCTAAATATCCCTCATATAAAAGCCCGTCACTAATAGTTTAGCGACAGAATTTTTAAATCCGTCGCTAAATATGTCATTTTTACCGACGGATTTATTTTTAATTAGCGACGGATATTCCGTCGCGAATTATATTTTTTAGCGACGGATTTATATTTTCGAGACGGAATATTCCGTTTCTAAAAAACTATTTAGCGACGGAATATTCCGTCGCTAAATAATTATTCCGTCGCCAAAAGTTAATTTTTTTTTATTTTTCAATTACCCAGACCTGTAATACAATTTTCAAATCTCAACAACAACGCGCAATAATCAATACAGAAAGAAATATATATAATCAATTATAAAAAATATTTATAATAAAAAACAACAATATATGTACAAGCCGGGAACCGGATATAGCCGGTTAGGAGAGGGGAGAAGAGTACAAGCCGGGCACGGGGGGGGGGAAGCTAGGAACGGGCAAGAAGGGGGTTCCCGAGTCCCGGATCTGGATCCTGCTGATCCGAGGCCGGGGCGGCCTGTCCAACAGTGCCCTGCTCCCTGATCATCCGGCACACCACTGTAGCAATGCGCTGGATCTCCTCGTCGTCCAACTGAGGCCGAGGAGCCGGTGTCTGTGGAGGGGCAGCAGGGGGTGAGGACGCTCCTATCACGGCACGAGCAGTCGTGCTAGGCAGGCCGCGTATGCGGCCTTTCGGCAGATTCACGACCTCCGGCGTATCCAGCCATCGCTTCAACCCCCCAGTACTCGCAGCCGTACTAGTGGACGCTGATGGCTGTCCGGACTGCTGCTCGGACCCCCTTAGCTGTTCATATGAGGCCTGCAAAAATAGTGGTTTAACGATATGTTAGGGCATTAATTAACGAAACAGACATTGAGGATAGAAAGAAAAAACATTAACTTAAATAAATTGACTCACATCGATCCGCCGGGCAATATCTGAAATATAGTCGCCCGCCCGGTGCGTCTCGTCCTTGTCCGAAATAAGGGTTTCTATGCATGCATGTGTTCAGAAATTGATAAGATATGCAAGAATCTTTCCGAAATATCAAAACTACAGAATAATCGTTGCATATGTTACCAATTCCACATTAAATAGAACTCGTTGGCAACGAGTTGAACCATCTCGTTGCCAATGGACTTCTCAAAACAACAATTAATATAAAGAAGGCAGGGTTTGTAAACAACGAGTAATTGAACCATCTCTGGGCAACATGGAGTAATTATGGGATGTACAAGGGCTAATTAGGGCTAACTGGGTTATTAGGGTTAATTACGATTATTAATTATAGCTGATTAGGGTTGATTAGGACTAATTAGGGTTATTTAGTCCTAATTAGTTCTAATTATGGTTTAATTGTGCCGAGTAGTGATGATTAGTCCTAATTAGGGCTAATTGGGCTTAATTGGGTTATGTTAGGGCTAATTAATGTTAATGAGGGATAGTTTCGGATAATTATAGCTGACTAGGGTTGATTATGACTAATTAGAGTTATGTAGTCCTAATTAGGGTTTAATTTTGCCGAGTAGTGCTGATTAGTCCTAATTAGGGCTAATTAGGCTTAATTGGGTTATGTTAGGGCTAATTAATGTTAATGAGGGCTAGTTTCGGATAATTATCGCTAATTAGGGTTGATTAGGACTAATTAGGGTTATTTAGTCCTAATTAGGGTTTTGATGGTGCCGAGTAGTGTTGATTAGTCCTAACTAGCGCTAATTAGGCGTAATTGGGTTATGTTAGTGCAAATTATGACTAATTAGGCTAACTACAATCAATATGCGCGGGTTTTGGGTTCATTTGGGCTAATTTGAGGTAATTACAGCTAATTTGAATTTCATCTGGTTCTTAGGGTTAATTAAAACTAATTAGGCTCGTTACAGCTAATTAGGGTTAATTGATTTACTAAAATATTGTTAATCAGGACTAATTAGGGCTAATTATAGCCAGCGCTGGAGCCACGATTAGATTCCAGGGGGTGCATGCTAAAAATGTCGCATTAACCTAACTAACCTAAATTTAATGCACATTCAACAACCTCAATTCCGACACCTCATATAGGGTGTCGATATGGTGTCCGATACGTGTCTGACACCTCCGGACACGTGTCCGACACATACCGACGCGTGTCCGACGCCTCTGGACACGTGTCCGACACCCACCGACACGCACCTCCAGACACATCGGCATACGTTAATTTGTTTTTTAAATGCTAGACACCGTCGATCAAACGTGGTGTCCGTGTCTGCGCTAACTAACATGTATCTCAATCTAATTGGGTCTCATCCTCCGTCAACAACCTCAATTCCGACACCTCATATAGGGTGTCGATATGGTGTCCGATACGTGTCTGACACCTCCGGACACGTGTCTGACACATACCGACACGTGTCCGACGCCTCCCGACACGTGTTCGACGCCTCTGGACACGTGTCCGACGCCCACCGACACGCACCTCCAGACACATCGGCATACGTTAATTTGTTTTTTAAATGTCGGACACCGTCGATCAGACGTGGTGTCCGTGTCTGCCCTAACTAACAGGTATCTCAATCCAATTGGGTCCCATCCTCCGTCAATAATCTCAATTCTCAATTCTCAAATGCTCAATGCAATAAAAATTAACAAAAATCACACATTCAATCCAATTGGGTCCCATCCTCCGTCAATAATCTCAATATCTCAAATGCTCAATGCACAATTAACAATCTAAAATCATCTTTAACTTTTCACAGCAATTTACATGTATAAGAGGAAGACAGAAGGTATAGCGTAGAGCAAATAGAGAGGAAGACAAGAACTTTACCTCACGAGAAATACTGCCGGAGGTGAGAAACCGTCGTCTCCGGTGGTCCCGGTGGTCGACGCTGCTCTCTCTCAGTCTCTCTCCTCTTCACAGATCTGCCGGAGGTGAGGGCCCGTGGTCGCCGGAGTTGCAGGTGGTCGCCGTCGTCGAGGGAGGTCACCGCCGGGGTCGAGGGAAGTCACCGCCGGTGTCGAGGGAGGTCGCCGCCGGGGTAGTCTCTCTCCTCTTCACAGATCTGTCGGAGGTGAGGGCCCTTGGTCACCGGAGTTGCAGGTGGTCGCCGTTGTCGAGGGAGGTCACCGCCGGGGTCGAGGGAAGTCACCGCTGGTGTCGAGGGAGGTCGCCGCCGGGGTAGAGGGAAGTTGGGTTTTGGGATTTTCGAAGAGAGAAGCAGATCTGTGAATTTAATAGACTTTTAGCGACGGATTTATTCCGTCGCTAAAAGTCCGTCAGTGAAGACCTATTTGTACCGACGGAGTTTTTTGCGACGGAATAAATCCGTCGCTTAAATAATATTTCACGGCGGAGTGTTACCGACGGAGGTTTCCGTCGGTAAAACGCCTTTTCACCGACGGAGTTTTTTGCGACGGAATAAATCCGTCGCTTAAATAATATTTTACGACGGAGTTTTACTGACGGAGGTTTCCGTCGGTAAAACTCATTTTAGCGACGGAATCTATGCCGTCGCTAAAACTCCGTCGCAAAAGACTCCTTTTCTTTAGTGTAATGCGTACGGACCTTCTAGCTCTTTCTTGGCCTATGATCAAAACAATTCACGTATTAGGTAAGAGCTACTCACATAAGACTGCTACTATCAAGATCTAGCGTAGATACATTAGAGCTTCATGAGACAGTGGGTAAAATAACCAAATCTCTAAATAAGGTCAAGGATTTTGTCTTCCCCCATGAGAGGAAGACTCTAAGTAGCAAATTAGACTGGATCCCACTGCTCAACCTTGGACCATGTGATGGATATATATGTATGTATATATATATATATATATAGGTAGAGAGAGAGCCTGAGAGAGAGAAAGAGAATCAGAAAGAGTATTTTTTTATTTTGTACAGATTAAATTAAGGAAAGAAAAAATTGAACAGCTGTGACGTTGCCACCTGTCTTTGAGAATCTGTGAAAAAGACGTCCCACGTGGACAAACTTTACAATTTTATTCATAATGACAATCTTACCCCCTAAACTTTTTAACAGCATCCGTCGTTCGTCAGTCGAGGTACTGATTTATTACGTTATTTCAAGGTTGATTACTTCTTTGGCACACCTTCAAAGTTAGGTACTAAAACTGTATGGGGTAAAGTTGAAGGTACAATTTTGAGATTAGGCATGTATCCTTTATCGGGTCTCAACTTAAAATTGTCCCCTGTTTTACATTTTTTTGCGATTAGTCGTACAACCTATATTGAGTCAACCGATTAGTCCATCCGTCCAATGGCCCTTCGTTAAATAATGACATGGCATAAAATGGGGCAACAAAAGTGTAAATGCAAGGTTCCATTGCTAACATGCATGCTACTTGGATGCCATGCAGATGCCAAAATGGTGTCCAAGTCAATATTGGATATAGAAGAATGCCACTCTCCCACAGCCTCCTCTTCTCCTTGACGCCACCGCTGGTGCCCCACACACCTCAACTTCACAACACCACCACCCACGACCACCAACTTCCATATCGCTAACCCATACAGTAACACATACAAGCACATAACACATGTTCGATGTCGATAGGAGAACCGAGGCCTCCTCTTCAACAACGCATGTTCTTCATGACGTTGCGGGCGATGACCAACACAGAAGAACCTTAGAAGAGGGAGGAAGTTCTCAGTGGAGGTTAGAGCAGTGGAGGTCAAAGGTAGGTTAAGAGCAGAAGGAGACAGCATGGAGATTGGACTTGTCATAAGTATTAGCCATGGGTAATGGTTATAATACGAGCCATCATGGTGGTTATGAGTAGTGGCAGTCAGCGGTGGTTATGGCTAGCAGCGGTTGGTGATGGTTCACGGGTTTCTTGAGTGTGATGGATGGTGGCAAGGTCAGTAGCTTGATGGCCTATGGTGGTCAGTCGCGAAGGTGGGCGCTAATGGTGTAGTTTATTAGGGGCCGAAGCTGGGGGCTGATGGTGTAGTTTATAAGTTATTGGGGGTGGTGGTAGCTATTAAGGGCGGTGAGGTTGATTGGGAGGCAGCTATGGTGTAGTTAATTGTGGAATAGCTGGTTGGGAATGGTGAAGGACGGTGCTAAAGGCAGATGGTGGCAGACAGTGGTTGGTGGGCGATGTGGGGTTGATGGAGAGAAAATTGTTGACCAGGGAATAAAAAAAGAACAAAATAAAAGATTTGTCTAACTATATGTTTTTTATTATTAGCCGTAGATAACTTGCTTATGAATAGCTACATATTTCTTTTTTTTATTTTACAATCTGGAAATGGAATTAAATCTTCAAACAGAATTTTTATGACACCTAGGCGTCCAAGTGGCGTCCAGTTTTCCACATAAGCGTCCAAGTCATCAATGGAAATATGAATTTCCACATTTGCCCTTCCACGTAATCATTTAATGAACCGTAAAAAAATAGAAGGATTGATTGGTTTACTCGATATAAGTTATAGGACTAACCGCGAACAAAGTGAAAATACGAGACATTTAAAATTTTGGGGCAAGATAAAGGACAAAAATTACAATTTACTTAGTAAAATATCATAGTAGTTATAAGTCCATTGAAACCAGAAACTATCAACAACAGATATGTAGCCCTTGCCAACATGGATCATATAGCAGTACCTCGCCTAAACACCCTATATTCAGCGTTACCTTGGCCAAAAACCAAATAAGTATGCACAAAAATCCCAACTAGTCTATACCTATTATAAAAAAAAAAAACCAAAACCAATATAATAATTACCTTAAGCCCGCTAATGAACAAACCCGTGATCTAAATATAAAGGCCACTAAGATATCTGTTGACCTTATGATCCCTTGTGCAACCTCCGTAGACAATCCTCGTGGAGGTTTTACGAACAAAGATCCTCCAACTATAACCTCTAACCTTAAGTCGATCATCACCGTCATTTCAAATCAGCCATCTTCTATCAATGAAAATCATGCCCCTAGTGGCGACGCGTATCTGAATAATCTGATTTTAGAGTCGTCATCTTATTATTAGTGTTAATTAATATAGTTAACAAGGAAACCAAAAAAACTTAAAATTAACTTTTGACCACCAATTGAGCATCTAATCTGTGGAACTTTAGATTTTGACTCGTGGACTAAGTTATATGACGCAAAAGTGTTGGCACCTCAACATACCCTAAACAATTATCTACTTGTTTTTTTATGATTCAGTAAGAACAAATCCTTATTCGCCTAATTATTGGTTTAAACTCTACAACGGGGGCTCATTGGCCTTCAAACTTGATTGGACTAATCGGGATCAAAACCTCGTAGTTCTGACAATAAGGGAGGTGGCCTAAACTTAGGTCTATGGTTTTCAGAAATGGTTATATCAACTACTCCCATAGAACTGAGTGCTAGAAATCTGGCTTTATTATGGAATCCTAAAATGACACCTTATTTCTCTACAAAGTATAAAGGTATTCATATTACAAATCTTACTAGAACTACTCTTTTTTATCTGAAGCTTGTGATTTAGTTCTTGATGCAGCAAGCAGGGAAAAACAATTCTTAATTTTTGGCACTAAACATAAAGCAACCGATTTAGTAGCATGGACTGTGATAAGGGCTCGGTGTCATTTTGTTAATAAAAAATGGCTCGGCAGTATGTTAATGAATTTGTCCACAAGGACTAGAACTTGATCCGAGAGAGGGGATATAATCGACTATAACTAAAAGAAAAGTATAAAAGACTTATGTTTGATATAGATTGCTTGGTTGCAAGATGTAAAGATTGATCGCGTTAAAAACTGAAAAAGGAATTCTGGCCGATTGAAAAAAAAAAACATTGCTTTGGTCCTAAAGATGATCTCTAATGGATTTAGCTTCTTCTAGAAATTTTTAGCTCTTGAAAAATACATAATTTAAGCTTTTGATCTGCCTAACTCATATATCCTATGAGCGATTTAGATTTATTTGCAGTTCAGAGTATGTGCTGGATACATAAAGTCGAGATCCATCTTGTTTGGAGGCTAATTTGGATTGGGAGGTTAACAAGGTTGAAATATTGTGATTTCCTTCCTCTAGATTGAACTCGAAGACCTCAATTTATAGCCTAAAGTCCGTGGAGGCTAAGGAAATTGTCCTTTAGTGTAAAAGGGCTCGAAAACCCTTAAAAAGAATAATCTCAAGGCTCTTAGGACCCCCCTCAGGGACTTGGGTGAAATGAACTAGGGGCACCATGCTATAAAAGTAAAGGTATACTTGGATGCAAAGTGTAGTTGGAGGCTCCCTCTTATGATTTGAGAATCCCCATTTTTACTAGCATAAAAATATGTGTGTCCAAATCCTGTTGTTTGTCAGCTTTGTGCTTATGAACTTCTTTTTCAATGTGGCTCTGCCAGTATTCATTTTTTCAGGATGATCTTTCATTTGTTTTTCACTACTGAGTTTTGAACTTCTTGGTAATATGGCTCGAATTATGAACAGCTCCGCCCCCCCCCCCCCCCCCCCAACCCCACCAACACCACTCTCCAAGTTCAACAAAATATAAAAAGGTCTCAAAGTTTAAAGGCCCAAACTTGCTTACATCACAATTTTTTTTTTTACCCCGGCGGTAGTCCATGGGACCAATGGTTTTCCGGTAAGTAAAAAGTGTATGGACCCTAAAGACTAGGTTTTAATGGGAGTGAGATTAATGAGGTGTAACAGCTTCCACTTTCATTTGCCGTAATTTTTTATTCCATTCGAGTTAACTGTAAATTACAAATATCAGCTGCCTAGCTCTCATGCAAAGAAATATCCCCAAACCAGATTAGATTAGCACAATTAGTAACATGCCAAATTATCTGGAGAACTGGTTATTGACATGAAGTTTCAACTAAACTAAACAAACTAAACAAAAAAGAAAAGGAGAAAGTTTTAACTAGGTAATGTTTGGTAACATTTTCAATTTTTGTTTACTGTTTTCAAAAAAATAAAAACTAAAATCAGTTTAATATATATATATATATATATATATATATATATATATATATATAAATAGGTGTTTGATTATCCAGTTTTTGTTTTGAATTTTTTCTTTTAGATGTTTGATTACTCAGTTTTATTTTAAGTTTTTTCCTTGGTAGTAGTTTGCGGTGGCGGTGGCGGTGGTGGGGCGTAGCGGTGGCCAACGGTGGTGGTGGCCGGCTCACTGCCGGTCTCCAGCAGTCGCCTGTGGTGGTTGTCGGCCGCCGAAGGATGCTGCTGGTCGCCGGCAGTTGGCAGTGGGCTGTGGTAGTGATGGTGGTCTCAAAATAAAAATCAAAATCGAAAACTCATTTTTGAAATTTTCAAAATCAATTCTCTATTAAATTGAAGGAAAAAAAATTGTGTGTCAAACGAATTTATTTTTTCTAGTTTAAAAAACTGAAAAAAAATTAAAAAATTAAAAAATAATGGTTTCCAAATAGAGCCAGACTACTTATAACTGTTCTGATTCGTGTTGAAGGGTATGTTTGTAATTGGATGGCAAATGAAGTGCATGTGGAAACCAAGGAACCAACAAAACTGACGCCACCGACAGAAAAGGGGGTTGTCGGAGAAGTTCGACCGGTTGTTGCCGGTTCCATTACAAGTACAGCCTGTTCCCAGCAAATGATTGGCAAGGTGTACGCGCTAGACACGTTGGGTTACTTCACGCGGCGTGATTTTCCTTCACCGGCGTTTGAGATGTACGACCCCGGCAAAAGCTCGTGAAACGACTACGTACCTGCTCCCACTTTTTACGGCGAGGAGTTTGTCCCTCCTTGTTACGTCGAGCTGCCTTCTCCCATTTTCAGCCATGCATCTCGTCTTCGAAAACAGGATCTGCTAGCTCGTCTTCGTGTGCGGGCACCTACTTTTACGACGTTTCGGCAGGAATCTGGCGTAAAGGTGAGGATTTCATGGGCCAAATTTGAGGATCACGATGTTACTTTCCCAGGCGGCCAGAGGGGCGGGCATGGTTGAGCTCCGGTCCCTCACAGACGGGATATGGTACTATCCTCGTCGCCTGTGCCAATAGGGAGCTTGTTGCATACCAGTTCTACCCGGACTCGCAATTCTCGGTCGGTCACAGAGTGTTGGATGAGTACGCTCAAGGGTCGTCCGGAGATTTCCACGAGGGGATTCGAATCGTCTTTAAGACACTGGGGATGGGAAGATTTGACTCGTCTACGTACCCTGGTTTCGACGGCGAAAACGAGGAGGAGTAGGTTTCTCGGGTGCCTACGTATGCCGTTAAGCGCGGCCGGCCACCACGCGGCAAGGAACATTTCCCGCCGCCCATCAGCGTCAGTGTATATTGTGACTGATCGCCTCTTCACCTTCGGCGCCGCCCTTCTTGTTACACTAGTTACCTACATTTCCATGGTGCTCAATGCCTTCTTGGTCGCCCATCAGCTTTGTGATAGAAGAAGCAACTGTAAATTGGCTATTCGATCTCAAGCGAGGGGTCGTATCTGGCAGTGGTGGGACTGGATCAGCAGCCACTCCCAAACCATCTGAGCTTGAAGCGGCCTTCTATGTATTTAGGATGGACGTATCACATGCAAGTTGTTGCTTGCCAGAATAACCTAGCGCCTCGGACCCCTTGGGCGAAGAATGCTGAGAAAACCAGCGGAAGAGCTCGCTCGACCTGTGATGCAAGGATTCCAGACTGGAATTACATACGTTCGAGTACCGTCAAAAAAAATGCTAATATACAGTAGAGTGTCTCCTACTGGCAGACTTGTTTTTCTCCTTGTCTTAGTATCTGCAGGAGTGACATGCAGTATGGAAGTGAATTTAACATGCATGGCTTATTACTGCATTCCTGGGAAATAATTGTATGCTTGCTCTCTGTCTTTGGAATCCATTTTGTCTTTAGAGATTTCATATCAGATAGTCTAACCTGATTACTTAACGAAATCTTTTATATATATATATATATATATATATATATATAGTCTAATCGAAAAAGCCGAGAGAAAGTTATCGTATCATTGTTTACTTGGAAGTTTTCTACTCTTGCCACGTGAACCCTTTAAAGAATTCCCTTTCAATTTTTCTACCTTATCACTCGCCACATTCTTCATATTTCAAGTAAAAAAGTACCATCTATTGATTTCCTACTTGATATTATCAACTACTTTGACTTTAATCTTTTCTCGTCACTGTCACTGCTATACTCACTTTCTCCTATCTTTAAGGCAAAGTACAAATTTCCCAGATTTGGTTCCAAATTTCAAGTAGCTTTAAATTTTTCTAGAGAAATAAATCTTCAAATTTGGAAATTATCTTTCTCAAAACGTATCTATACCAAAAATATTCCCTTTTTGCGTTTTGAGAAAAATGAAATCACCTCTCTATTTATTCTTTCCAATAAATAGCTAGTTTGCCAGCTTGTTGTCTTTTAGAGAACTTCTTTTCTACCATCTCTAAAGATTGTTACAGGCCTACTCTTTTGTTCTTAGGTGTTTCAGATATGTCAACATTGGTGAAAATAATGGCTAATCGATTATATGTTTACTTTAATTTTATGTACTTTTCTTAATGTTAATCATTTTTTGGTTCTTTGGAATTTGTAAATTTTTTCTTTTTTTATCTATGCAATACCAATATAAATAACACTTTGACATCGTCAATTATCAACCCTACATCTCACTCTTTTCAATCATTTTTCGGTGCTTTTTATCAGAGATTGTATCATCCTCTCTGCATATCTCACTGTTTTTAGCAGATTTTTAAATTACGTATAACATTTAATTTTTTTTTGGCCACTAACATCATGTAGATAATCAAGTCCACAATGTTTCATTTTCAGATCTCAATGCAGGTCCAACTTTTGTTTGCTGATTAAGTTTGTATTTGTATGTTTATTATTGCATTTCTTTAAGATAACCAAAATTATTTTCACTGAGCATTTAGTTAAACCGATGATACAATTTTCACAATATTTTCATATTGTTGAACAACTAGGCTTTGAGGTAAGGTTTAATAAGATTCTTTATTGTTATTTGGTAGCAAAATTATTGGCTTTGTAATATCAGTATATTGATCTTAGCGTTCGTGATCTTTAGTTACACCTAAATATTAATGTTTTTGGTCCTGAGTTGATCACCTCGTGTGTGTTCTTTTCCTATTATATGAAATTAATATAACTTCTAAAGCTATGCAAGCCATTGAAATAGTACATCTTCATAGCTACTCATGTGAAGGTGTGCGGTTTCATCTAAGCACAAAAAATAGGATCACCTTCTTTCTTATTCTTTCCATTCGTATGGGTACCACTACAAAATTCAAAGTTTTATGAGAAAAAAGACAAACTCTATTGGCGGAAGTAGCATAACACAGAGAATCCAAATTGTTATGTCTGTCTTTCATTCTTTCGATTTTAGTTCCTAATTTAAGAACCCAATAGCTAGTGATCAGTCTACAAGGCTGCTTGATATATTGACTACCATTATATGTTCATGAATTTTGGTTCCTTCCACGATTAGACACTTAAAAAATGAAAAGAAGCATTTTTATTTCTTAAGTCACATAATCATGCATTTTCTTTTCTTTATTCTTTCTTTACTTATTAAGCAATTTTCTGTCATTTGCAGGTTGATAGTTTCCTTTGTCAATAACCATTTCAAATTCTAAGAGTTTCAAGAAATCTGAAATATAGCTACATTTAGGCTCTGTTTGACTTCGTTTTTTTCCTCAATTTTTTCTCCAGTTTTGTAAACTGGAAAAAAATAAACGCGTTTGGCAACAGTTTTTATTTTTTTTCCCTTCAGTTTTAAAAACCGTTTTTAAAATAGGACTATTTTTTAAAACTCTCATTTGGAGTTTTGGGTTTTCAATTTTGGTTTTTATTTTGAGACCATCACCTCCCACCACCACAGCCACCGCCAACGACGGTCGGCGACCACCGCCGGCAGTCACCGCCGACGATGGCCAGCGACCATTGTCGGCCGCCGACTGCCCCGCCGGCCACTGTCACGCCCCACCGCCACCAGCGCAAACCACCATAAAAAAAACTCAAAATAAAAACTGAGTAATCAAACACTCATTTATTTTTATTAAAAAAACCTAAACTGGTTTTTGTTTTTTTAGACGTAGAAAATTAAAACTGGAAGTGTTTTCAAACGCTGCCTTAGTCACTCTCTTCTTATTTTGTAGGCAAATCACAGTGTATTGTTTCATGTTTTATCTAGTTCTTTTTGAATTCTCCCTCTTTCAATTTCCCCGACCCCCACCTCTTAATTCTCTCATACTTATTATTATTGGGGCTGAATGCAAACCGAATTTGAGCCGAACATGATCACGTTTAGATTCATTCGTTTATCTTGGGTTGTAGCTCGAGTTCATAAGCATACATAAATGTGTGCTCATAAATTTGAGCTCGAGTCGGCTTGGCTCGTTTGTAAGCTTCACGAACAAAGCCCGAGCTTGAGCTTGTGTTTGTATTCGAATTCACTTACCACAAATGAATAAGCTAAACTAGCTATAAGCCTTTCAGTAAAGGAAACAACATGTGGAGAGTTGGCAAGCGGCAATATAGGCCATAAGCTCAAATGAATGGGTATCATCATGCATTTAACTGTAACTTATGAGTTTAGAAATTATATGATGCCAAATTAGCCTGGGAAAATGAAAATCTTAAATGAAACCAATAAAATTACCCTACAGAGGGAATGAATAGGGTTTTAAGACTACTTTAAAAAATAAATAAGTGATCACAACAAACTTAGAGAAACAATGATGAACATTTAGATAGCTTCAAACACCAAACCACAATCACAATATCTCAAATAAGCAAGCTAACCAATCTCAACAAAAGTATAAGACAATAATGTAAAGAGAGAAATGTTTAGAGATACTTGACGCTTGAGATTTAGATGGTTCGGCTCAAATCACCCTCAAACCTACGTCCATCCCTTTAAGGATGGCTCTTGAAAGACCCTAAAATCCACTAAAATGATCTTTCTTAGGGGTCAAGAGCGAACCTCTTACAATCCCTTGATGCTATACCCACATCAAGAACAAGTTTTGACAATCTCAAAGTTTCAAAACTTGACAACCTCAAGCTTTGATACAAGAAACTTTAGATGAAGAATTGTGTACAAAGAATCACTCTTAAGAAGTAGATGAGTACAAGTTTAAGCTCTAGAATAAGAGATATGAGTATATGATGACTTATGAAAGTATATATCTCTCAAATGCATGCTCATAATAAAAGCTCTCTTGAATTGGATGAGAAAATAATGAAAACCAAGAGAGATTGAACAATTGCTTTGAACTTTGAGTATATGCAAGGTAAGAGGGTTTTGAATGCAATTGATAAAGTAAAATTATGCCCAAAATGAGTTTATATAGTTGTAGGAATTAATATGACCATTTGGAAGTGGTAGGGCGTTAATGCGCCAAACGGTAAACGCAGTCGACTGTATTGCACCATTGCAGTTGACTGTATTCCAAAGTAACCGTTAAAAATTCAAAATTTTTAATTTGGCATTCGACTGTAATAGGCTACTGGAAGTCATTGCAGCCTACTACATTCAAATGTAGTCCACTGTAACAACTATTTGCCCAACTTACAGTCGACTGTATTCCAATGCAGTCCACTGTATTCCAAAAAATGCAGTTTTTCTATTTTCAAAGAATGGAAAAGTTTGTGCATGCAAGAAAAATCTATGGGAAAATTATATGTCACAGTCATCGATACAATCAACTCTCTATGTCTAGTTACAAAAAAAGGAATAAAGACATTTATAAAGATCAATCAAAGTTTTTCATCTTTGATGCGTTCCGTTGAGTGTCTTTGATCGATTTGCTCGTCTAATTGTCCGTTTATATGGGTATGAGATTGTACCTTTTTTTCATCAACTCAATGCATGTTAGACAACATAATCATCAATATTAGTTACCATCAAAATTAAATATAATCTTAGATTAAATAACCATAGGTTAATATTAAATAAGGAGTACTAGAAGATAGAGATATAGAAATAACCATATGATGCCAAGGAAAGTGGGCTTATAGCTATGTGTAGGGGAGAGCATGGTTCAGTTGGTTTGGTTAGGAGGTTGAATACCAAACCGAACCGACCAACCTCAGTTTGGAAAAAAAAACTGAACCGTAGTTAAACGGTTCGGTTTCAACGGCTCGGTTTTTGCTGGTTAAACGGATTGAACGGTTTGGTTTGGATGGTATAATCGGTTTGGGCCAAACTCAATTTTGGACAAATTTAGACCAAAAAATTAATAACTTATACATACTAATAAGCTCCAAAAAATTAATAACTTAGACATACTAATAATTAATAACACTTAGTGAGATGTAGGCGGTGAGTGAAAAATGTGTGTTATGTTAAGGGATTTAGGGTTTATCCCATTTATATGAGTGGTTAGATAACTAGGGTTAGTAAAAAATAACTAGAATTAAGTAAAAATATAGATATGTTATATTATATACGGTTGGTTCGGTTTATGCGGTTTTAAAAAAATCCGAACCAAATGTACGGTTTGAGAAAAAAATCAAACTGATTGATTTTTAGATCGGTTTGGAAATAGATGGAGTGGTTGGTTTGGTTTTCATGGTTGGATCGGATTCAACGGTTTAAATGCTCACTCTTAACTATGTGAAGGTGCCACAAAGAATACAGTCCGTGTCAGCTGTCAGATGTACAAAGTGAGAGACAATAAGGATGAAGGGCAGAGAGCAAGTCTTCCTAGACAAGCCGTGAGGAATGGCAGTGTTGTGGAGACAAAGGCTGAGACGAACAGGCTCGACAGTTGACAGTCTAAGCTAAGGTCTGCATCGAGGTCCAATGTCAAAGTCCAATTGTGTTTCTCTGTATAATTCAAGAACTTTGTATTCTAGAGTGAGAAAGTGCTCTGCATCAAATGAGAGAATTTTGTCCAAAATGAATTCTAAAGTCCACTATTTATAGGCAAAAGTATGCATGTGTCATCAGTTGCCACATTTCATCCCCTGAGAGTGACACGTCATCAGGGGGTTCAAAAATATCAGTGCTCCGTTAGACTGTCGGCTGCGGCGCACAGCGTCACTCTACCTATCTAAAAAGCCTAACTACACAGTGTCAGCATGATCAGAGTAAGCCCTTAGCCTAGCCACCAGTCCAAGCCCTTACTGAATCCTACAAAGGTGTGCCCTGACAGTGGTAAAGGAAGGTCCCTATGCTCAACTGCCAGGCGAACTAGGCGCAAATCCCTCCAAAGACCTGCTTCTATCTTAGAGTGACCCAAAGGTCATCGTCCTGGGGCACCGATGATCACTGGTAATGTGAGTGGACATGGTCGCAGCGCAGACGTGCCTAGTGTCATGCAAGTCACCTCGAGCGACGATAGCTTAGGTGGTAGCGAACTCATCGTGTTGTAAAGGGTCCTCATATCAGAGCACTGCTAGCGGAGCCCCTTGGAGTGCTGCACACTCTGAAGAGTGAGTGGAAGCATGTTCCATGTCCACGGCGGGGGCGCATGATGTAGTGAACACGTGTGGGCGTCGACGATCACCGGTAACATGAGTACGACATGGTCACAGCTCAAGTGTGCCTAGCGTTATGCAAGCTGTCCCATGTAGAGATAGCTTTTGTGGTAGCGAGCCTATCCCACTGCGAAGGGTCGTCATGCCGGAGCACTGCTACCGGAGCCCCTTAGAATGCTGCACACTTCGGAGAGTGGGTCGAAGCATGTTCCATGACCACGGTGGGCGTGCATGGTGTGGTGAACAAGTGTGGGCATCGATGATTACTGGTAACATGAGTGCTACATGGTCATAGCTCATGCATGCATAACATCATGCGAGCAGTCCCAGGCAGAGATGGATATGTGGTAGCGAGCCTATCCCACTATGAAGGTCCTTATGCCAAAGCATTACGAGCGGAGCCCCTCAGAATGCTGCACACTCCGAAGAGTGGATCAAAGCATGTTCCACGTCCATGGCAGGGGTGCATGGTGTGGTGAATGAGTGTGGTACCCGGGGGCACATAACATGAGCGTGGTGCATGGGTATGGTGCCAATTGGCACGAGACATGATAATGGACCATAGGCGCGGCGAAGTCCATCGCGAGACAATACCTGGTGCTGGGGGCATAAGTCATGGAAATGGGGCATGCTATTGCAGAAGTGGGCGTCGTACCTGGGGCACGTGACGCATGAGGGGCACATGGGCACAAGCGACTTATATCATGGAGACGGCGCATGGGAGCACGTTGAGTGTCCAGTAGATGGCGTGCGAGCCGAGTGTTAATGTTACACAAAAATGGTGCATACAACTCTTGTAATGATGGAAGTTAGAAGTAGGAGTACACGATCGCTGGGAGGGACATCCCAGAGGTGGTGCGCGAACGCAGGTGATGCGCGGTCGTGGGCGATGGCAGGCGTTGCGAAGACGGAGCACGGTCGCGGGCAATGGGTGAGCATCGCGGGTGATATGGTGTTTGAACGAGTGCAAAAGAATTGGGTCGACCCCTCAAATGGGAAGGTGGCCGACCCTTTGAAGGGGAAGGCGGCCTACCCCCTTAAGGGGGAAGGCGGTCGACACCTTTAGGGGGAAGGCTCGGACCCCTTGAAAGGGAAGGCAGCCGACCCCTTTGAAGAGGAAGGCGGCTGACCCCTAAAAAGGGGGAGGCACGCCAATTTCATCGATGTTTACGTTTGCATAAGTTTGAGCGCAACGAGGTTGTTACGCCGGTGACCATAGATCGCACGAAAAATAATTTTAGTTGTAAATTGTTATGAAAAGCGAAGAAATGTGCACGTGATTTAAGCGTATGTATTTTGACGGTACAAAGCATTAAAAATTGATCATTGACTATGGTAACGTGTCAAGCAAAATGTGACTCTTGGTGGGCTCTTGGGTGCAACTAAAGTAGGTTGGGAACACCATGTTATTGAAAGTGACACATAAAAGAGTGACTGCAATGAAAATGGTCTTTACCGACGTTTCGTCGCTAAAGACTCCAAATACGTCGGTAAAAGACCTTTACCGATGCAATTTTCGTTTGTAAAATCCGTTGGTAATAATCCTCTCTCTAAAAGATTAGTGATAGAATTATGTGATGCAACAGAAAAAAAATGTTACTTTTAGTGACGAAAAAATCAGCCGCTAAAGATATTTCCAATATTTTTCCTAATCTATGAAATTTTTGAAAAAAATCCATTGCTAAAAGTCCGAAAGTCCATCTCAAAATTCTTTAGCGACATTAAGTCTACAGCTACAAGTCTGTCTCTAAAAATGTTTATCAATCTGTAAAAGGACTTATAGCGAGGAAAATCTATCACTAAAAGTCCATAAGTTAAAAAAAGCTATTTTTTATCATTATTATTTATTAAAAACCCAAACATGTTTCAGATAATTAATCCTAATCAAACATTCCTTCACTATTTTTTTTATCTTTATCATTTGTTAAAAACCCAAACGTGTTTCAGATAATTAATCCTAATCAAACATTCCTACAACAATTTGACTCTTTAAACAATTATTCGTCATATACCAAAATTCAAGTAATTTAAATAATATTTAAGTCATATACATCACCAACTAATACACAATACTCAATCACCAAAATTAGATGTTCACTAAATGTAATACATCACATCGTACAAATCCCAAAAATAAAATTACAAGTTTCATTGAAACTAAAAAAAATAAAATAAACCAAGAACCGTGCTCCATAACCTGCACAATAGATCCCATAACTTGGCAGCAAAGTATGTAATTACTGCTAGTGGGTCTAAGCACAAAGTCTCAAAGCCACCGTCAACTTCTTTATCCACAGTTACTACTTTTTTCTCTTTGTCGATCACAACTTTATAAGGAGCATTACTTGTACAAATTCATTTACAGTAAATAAAATGAATAGAAGAAGACTACTTACTTTCAACCAAAAATACAGTCAACGTCGGCTGTAATTAATTATGCAAAAATTATAGAACCCTATGAAGTGTAAGGGACTAAAGAAGAAATTAAGAAAAAAGCATTGGTGCTGTAAGAGGCCTGTTGCATCAGTATATTTGATTTTTTATAAGTCAAATTACATCACAAAGGCGTCAAGCAGGCACGACCCACATATATTAAGATATCATTAACAAGCTATGAATGCAAGACCGAAAATGGTGTCCAAAGCATGATGTTCTATCCACAAGAAAGTGTTGAAAGCATGAGACTTGAGCTTTTCCAAAGAAAGCTTCACACATAAAATGCTTTGTTGCCCGTTGGAACAAGAGATTACAAAAGAAAACAATACCAAAAAAACTGAAAAGGAAAGAGTTAACTACTCGGTTGACCACCAAACTATAACGCAAATTCAACTTTGATCATTATACTTCGATTTATGTCAAAGTGACCATTGAACTCTTCAATTGCTCTCAATTAAGTCACTACGTTAATTTTGGTCCATTAATAGCCCACAAGTGAGGCACATTACGGTTAAGTTAGGGACAAAATTGTCAAATGAAAAACAAACAAGATTCTTTCTTATTTTTTTGGTCTAACTTTTCTTCAATTAACCCCAACAAAATTTCTATTTCTTATTTGACCCCAACAAAGGCCTCTTCCTTGATTTCATCCCCATGTCACTCTAGTAGATGGAAATGCCAACCACACTGCTTCCATCTTTCGGCGACCATAAATTTTCGTGTTGATTACATCCCTTATCGACCACAACACCCAGATCACAAGCCGTAATTATGGTAATGGTGGAGATTTGTGGTTAACGATCTGGTAAATGGTGGTGGCGTTATGGCAGCGATTGTGGGTTCTTGTGGTGATAGTGTGGCGGAGGAGGGTAATGAGGCATGGTGTTGCTAGATCTGTTTGTGGTGTATCGTTCAATCTTTCCTTTTTCACTTAACGGAATGTGCTTGAATTATTGTGTTGATGATGGTGGTATGGTGGTGGTAGTGTTGTGATAAAGTATGGCGGGGTATCGGCTGTCCTGATGGTTCGGTGCAGTAGTGGAACGATGATGAATACAATAGTAGTGGAATGTGAAGACGGTCGCTGTTAAGTTTGGGTACGGTGGCTGTCGAATGTTCGATGGTGGTGGTGGTTGTAGGTAATGGCACTGTGGTGCGAATAGATTGGGATGATGATGGTTTTTTGTTGGCACAGTGGGGACATGATTGGTTAATGTGGGAAAGGTGGTGGTCAGATGTCGAATTGCGGTGTTATTTTGTTGTTAGCAGTGGTTGGCCGTGGCTACTGGTGGTTAGATGTAAGTAAGATGGGATTGATGGGGCAACATATAATACCTTAATGGATTTCTGGTAGGACCAGGGATAAAGGTATGGTGGTGGTGATGGGTGGTAAGGCTGCGATGAGGTGGGGCAGCGGTTGGTCATAGCAGCGATAGGAGAAAGAAGAAGAAAGGAGGGGAGGGGAAAAGAACTAAGAAAAGAGAGAGACGAAACTATCCCCGCATTAAGCCACTTAACAGACTTGGCATTAACGGAATGACTTAATTGGACAACTTAACGAGTTCAATGGTTAGTTTGACACAAATTAAAGTTCAGTGTCCAAAATTGAATTTGCATTATAGTTTGGCGGTCAACCAAGTAGTTAACTCAAAAAGAAATGCAATGATTGCACTCAAAAGGCAAATGCATCCTTAGTTCTTCTACATGGAGAGACTCAAAATAGTTACTATTGACTGCATTTACAAAGAGGCAAAACAAGCTGCTGTGAAATTATATTTATCTTTGCCGTTGTACATGTCTCATGTAAAGCTCTAGAACCTAATCTTCTTTTATTAAATATCTTTATACCCAATCAAGAGGAGGGAAAAAGGTCCTTCTTCTATGGGGAAAAAGTTGCATCGGAAAATTTCATCTAATAATTACTGGGGTCAACAAATAACAACCTTATTGTCGTAATTATGTGTCTATACTGGAGATTTGAACAGCTATGTTTGCTCTGAAAACTTTCTTATCGAAACAAACTTAATATCATAATTATTTAGTCTATAATTACATCTATCAACAAATTTGAACAACAACGGTAACGTCACAGTAACAATCGAGACAAGAAACTAGAAAGCAGGTTAAAAAAAGGGCAGAAACAAGGCCAACGTAGTGAGGCACAACAGAAGCATCTGTAATGTATGCTCCACCTGAGAACCATACTATTGAGCTATAGATTTGGGTGCCTAAAGGTTAGTAATTTGAAGAGCAGTAAACAGACTCTAAACAATGAGAGACTGACTGGAGTATCTAGAAGGCCATGTACATGAATCACTCTCAAGTAGCATTTGTTTTGAAATCATACACTTGAAAAATAAAGAGCCATAAAAGGGGACACACATCATTCAACAACATATTTTAGAAGGCCTAAAACTAGGAACATGTAAGCCACTTCACTAAATGCATACAAGACAGAGCCTAGCTCTGCTAAAATGTCATGATGTTCAAGGATACTCTTCCCATCCTTTACATAGATATAAGAATAAAGAGCTCTTAAAACAACAAGTTAGATATTTTGACTTAAAACCATAACTGTTTTAGAGGCTCATAAGAAGTTATTCTACGATGGCATATGGCATTTAATTAGTTATGATATGGCTGAAAATATTGTAACCTATACCATATATTTGGCTGCTTTTGGAGAATCCATAATCTTGTTTATCTATGTCCAAGTCAATCTTCGTGCATCAAGTGAATTGAGCTAAAATAAGAAAGATGGCAGACTTACGTGAGTTAGGAGAAAGGTGGCATGAGCTTGGTGGTGGCAAGAAAGGCAAAGGGAAGAGAGGCGATGCAGGCCTCGCAGATTTGTGGGCTTGGCAGCGACGGTATCCTAGCCTGAGCAAGAAGGAAGGCATGGGAAGAGAGGTGGCAACATCGGGCTACATACAATGGTTGCAGTGGTATGGAAGGGGGAGGCGACATATGCATGGTGAGGGGGAAGTGAGAAAGAGACCTTTATATTTCCTTACCGTGGAGCATGGGTTGTGTAGGGACAGTGGCGCGCCGCGGCGAATGCGTCGGTTAGGTGGCAGCAATAATGAGGGTAGGTGGCATGGGAGGCAGCGAAATAGGCGCGGATGACGGTCAGCTGTATGCAAGAGAGAGAGAATGGGGTGGGCAGGGGATAGGGCTAAATACGAACTGAGTTCTAGAAGAACTGAGTTCGAGCCGAACAAAGGCATGTTCAAACTCATTTGTTTAGTTTCAAGCCACGTTCATATTCGTGTTCGTCTACTCTTTAAAATTTTGTTCGAACTCATTCGTGATTCGTTTCATTAAACTCGTGTTCGGCTCCAGTTCGTTCGTTTATTTATACGAAACCAAACTCGAACTTGAAAACGAGAATAGTTCGTTCGTTTATTTATACAAACTAAACTCGAAATTGAAAACTGGTGTTTTCATTCAAGACAGTTATTTCCAAACCATAATTATAACTTACTTGATCCAATTGTCTAACTAATTTTAGTGCTTCCAAGTTTAAACTAATTTATAATATAATTAAGTTATATGACTTTTGGATTTGGAATATATTGTAATTAAGTTATTATTCAGACGAGTTGTTCACGGACACATTCATGAAAACTTTAGAATGTTCATGCTCGGCTCATTTAATAAACGAGCTCTAATATTTTGTTTATTTTCGTATATTATACAAACGAACATAAATGAGTTCTTTGGGGAACGAACCATGAGCAGTTCATGAACAACTCGGTTCATTTACAGCCTTAGCAGGGAAGAAAGAAAGGAGCAGCGGGTAAAAGAAAGTGGAAATTAGGGTTTGCTTATCCATAGTCTTTAGCGAAAATAGAAAAATGGATAAAGTACGAAAAACACATTTAGCGATCAATTTTTCTGTTGGTAATAATTCGTTGGTAAAAGTGACTTTTAGCTACGAATTTTGTTCCGTCTAAAAGTCAATTGAAAAAATCTATTTTTCTTGTAGTGGGATGAAACAATTTTGAACAATAAGCTCTAATTGGTTTTCTTAGTGAATGAGAATGAGAAGATGACCAGATAATGAGTGGTGATGGATAACTGAATATATATATATAAAAACATATCATCCTTCTAATATTTTGTAGATTGTGATTAGAGAAGCAGTTGGATGAGAGAGAGACAGCTGTCGACTATTTGAAAAAGGTGCGTATACCGGCTTCATGATGAGAGAAGAGCTGTTGTGGGCTGTGGCCTGTCTGAAAAAGGTGCAGCGACCAGTTGTGTGATGAGAGAACGGCGTCTATCGGCATCGGCTTTGTGATGAGAAAGGGGATTGCTATGGGCGACTGTGTGATGAATGGGGGTGGGCAACAGTTGTGTGAGCTGAAAGGATAAACGACTTGAGACATTATTTTTTTGGTCCAAAACAGCCAAAGATACGGCTTTTAGGAGAAGAATAGAGTAATGCACAACATTCCTTGAGATCTTTAGATATTTTATTTAGGTCTATCATAATTTTATAATGAATAATCAGACTGATGCTCGTTTATAAACTCGGCTCGAGCTTGACTTGCTAAACGAGCCTTCTTGTTCGCGAATAATAATAAACAAATGTCATGTTCAAACTCGGCTCATTTAGGTAACAAGCTCTAAAATTGTGTTCATGCTTGATTCACATATTATACAAACGAACATAAACGAGTTCCAGAGAGAACAGACAATGAGCTGTTTATGAACAAAACGAGTTGTTCATGAACAACTCTGTTCATTTACAGTCCTAAACTATTACTACCTCAATTTTACCTAATACCTTATTACCGTAGCTTATTCTTTTAGTTTCAAAAAATATAACATAATTGTCTAGCTCTTTTAAGTTCTATCTCAGGTTCCTCTCTTAAGCTTTTGTCAGTTACAAATTCTAGACTTTATCCTTCTAGCAAATATTGTAGACTTATCTGTTATGTTTAAGCACCACATATCAAATTCAAGCTAACTTTTTTACAACTTTAGCTTGAACTCAGCCAGCATAAGTGTAGACGCTCAATTTTTGTAGTTTTATTTTATCTTTTTTATTAATTTATCTTGGGTTTTATTAATTAATAAAGTTTATTAATTAATAATAGGTATAAACCTGATGATAAATGATAGGCCTTATTTACATAATTTGGCCTAGTCAGTCCAGTCCAATCAGTTTAGCCCAAATTAATTAGGTCCGGTCCATTAAGTAACTAGCCTAGTTAGTTAGGGTTAACCCAAGTTAGGTTAGAGTCAAGAAGGTAAGTTTGACTTGGAGACTTGAGGATCAATTTGAGACACAAAGTGATTGGTGTGAATATGAAAAGTGTTTCTCGAATCTAGTATTATCCCTGATAGTTAATCAAGATAATTATCTATTTTTGGACATGATAATGTCCTGATATTCGTCATTAAATATAAAAATTCAAGGATAAATCGGCTGATTTTCAACTAACTGGCCGGTTATATGACTTTTTTCAATATGTGATTTTATCACTCATACTGACTTATCTCCTGCCTTGCATATTGGCATTGCCAATCTTATCAAATTTTGCAATGCTATGCACTATGACAAGGTGCTTTGGCCTTCATGTTAAGGGGTTAGAAAGCTTAATCCTTTTAGAGCCTGTGTACTATTTCTTTGTGAAGTGATACACTGTCTCTCTCGAGAATCTTAGCAGTTCATATTCATTCTATAAAAGTCGCTTTGTAGTCTTTGCATTGAGGATCATTCAGAGAACATCCTCAAGTCTTCAAGGCAAGTTACTTCTAAAGGTAATCTTGAATCATTTTTTCTAAGTTTACGAAACCATATAAGTTATCTCCCAATCACGTGGTCACATTTGAATTAAAAAACAACAATAAGAGTCTTTTATTTTTTCTTTGTCTTATGTCTAAGTTCGAAATGTAGATTACTCCCCGTAGGACTAGAATCAAACTACAACGGTTTTGATTCCAGTTAGTCCGACTGGATACGTAGACAATTCGACCCCTGTTATCGAGTTCAAGCCAAAAGCATTAAAAAATAGCATAGGATAAGTTTTATCATATGTTCCATGTTATATGTTCTTAAGGCCAAAATTCATTACAAACGAAGTAGAGGCCGAAAGGGCACAGCAAGTGCCTAACACCTTCTTGTTACGTAATTTAGTCCCCGGAACCCTCTCTTGATTTCGGCAGTATAGTTGTTCTTCTTGGACACCTTAGAGTTATTTTCTAGGTCTTTCTTATTTTACTCTAATTAAATAAGATGGCGACTCCATTGAAACCCTTAAGAAATTTTTTAAGGTGGTTTATCATAGTGGCAACTTTGCTGGGGACTAAAAACACTAAGAGAACTAGACTTGAAAAAAAATTCTTGATTTTTTGGCCTTGTTATATTTTCCTTTGTATTTTGTGGCATGTACAATATGACATAACTGTGTTATTTGCGCTTTTATTTCCATTCCTCACATACGTGCACGTCTCACCCCGACCCACTCATCTGAGAGTGACAGTTGAAGCCTTTTGGTCCTTCTGGGCTTAAAGCGATCTTTCAATTGAGCTCTCAACTTCATGGCCTCGTACTAAAGATTACTCCTGGTTTCTTTGTATGTTAAACTTCTTACACACGTCTGTGATTGTCCATTATTAACTTCCTAGTTACAGGCGGGAGGTATATGGTACAGTCGAGCCGATAAGAATGACCTTTACACTGGTGTTATAAGGAGAAATCACACACCCAGACCATTTAGTGTTCTGCCCTTTATCCTGTATTTTGGCCTATAGAATGTTAGCAGGGAAACCACCAACAATTTTTAAGCTGAAGCTGGTATTTTTGCAAAAAAGGCAGACTGTGACTAACTAGCCGGTTAACCCGTTCCCAACGGGACAATTACTATGTAAGTGCATTGCTTGAATATTCAAACTGGCTAACTTACACCTCACACTGACCAACCGGTCGGTTTACTCACCGATTGACTGGAAGGTAAGTCAAAACCCTGATCTCTCAAAATAAATTTCAAATCCAAAACTTCCAACCCGCTGACTAATAGGCCGATCAACAAACTGGGCAACCGGGTGATTAGTCAGTATCCCACTTTTCCAAACATTCTCTCAAAAAATCATAATTACCTCATTGACTAACCGAACAGTTAACCTGTAAGGTTAACCGTCTAGTTAATTAGTGTCCAATTTCTTTATGGGTATAAATTAGCCTGCTTAATGTGTTGTGTTCTGATTGTGTCATTTTTCCCCCTTTAATCCTTAGGGGGAAAAAAGAAGCATATAGAATTTTTCAAACTTAAAGCTTTCAAAATACTTTTCAGAAGGTAATAACTTGGAGACTTGAGGATCAATTTGAGAGACAAAGTGATTGGTGTGAATATTAAAAGTGTTTCTCGATTCTGGTATTATCCCTGACAGTAAATTAAGATAATTACCTATTTTTGGACATATAATGTTCCAAAATTCGTCATAAAATATAAAAACAATTCAGGGATTAACTGACCGGTTTTTAACTAACCAGCTGGTCAGTTGACTTTTGCAATCTGCGATTTTATCACTTCTTCTGACTTATCTCCAGCCTTGCAGATTGACATTACCAATCTTATCAAATTTTACGACCCTTAGCACTATAAAAGAGAGCTTTGATCTTCGTTTCAAGGGATCAGAAAGCTTATTCTCTTTAGAATCTGTGTATCATTTCTTTGTGAAGTGATATGATGTCTCTCTCAAGAATCTTAGCCTTTCATATTCACTCTATAAAAGTCACTTTCTAGCCTTTGCATCGTGGATTATTCAGAGAATATCCTCTAGTTTTCAAGGCAAGCTACTTCTAAAGGTAATCTTTAATCTTTTTTCTAAGTTTAGGAAATCATATAGATTGTCTCCTAATCCTATGATCACATTTCAATTCAAAAACAACAAAAAAAGTTTTCAAATTTTCTTTGTCTGAAGTCTAAGTTCAAATTATAGTTGTTCACCGTAGGATCAAAGTTGAACTACAACGTTTTGATTCCGGTTAGTTTGACTGGATACTAAGGCAATTTGATCCCTATTGTCGATTTCAAGCTAAAATAAAAAAAAATAATGTATTGTAAGTTTTATCATATTTTGCGTGCTATATGTTCTTAACGCCAAAATTCATTAAACACGAAATAGAGATCGAAAGGGCGTGGCGGGTATCTAACCTTCTTGTTAAGTAACTTAGACCCGTCGGACCCCTCTCTTGATTTCGACAGATTAGTTATTCTTCTTAGACACCTTAGAGTCATTTTTCTAGAGTTTTTTTTTCTCTAATTAAATAAGATGGCGATTCCATTAAAATCCTTAGGAACTTTTTTGAGCCAGTTTGCCACAATAAGTACCTAGGCCTTTTATGTGATGTTTTTAATCTTTTCTTAGTTCTAGATTCTATCTCTCATGTTAAACCCATATCAAATTCGAGATAATTTTTTTTCACTTTTAGTATGAAATTTGGCCAAAACCATATCTCTCTACCTGCTCATCCTTTCTCTCTCCCTATTTTTGTTCATCCTTTACTTGCTATACTTACTTAGGTGAACATGATTTCATTTCTTTGTACATCTGCTTAATCATTAATGACTTACAATCATCATTTTACTTGCTATACTTATTTTGCATGGTAGTAAAAAAATGACTGGGTTTCCATTTATATTTGTTTTTCTACATTAATTTTACGATGTTTGCTTTTTAGACCAAAATCTCTATTTTATTTGTTGGAAAATACATTTGCTATTGTTTACAAAGTTTCTCTGATACTTTGATAGTTTCTCCTATGTTATGATTATTCATCGTCAATCACACAAACTACAGAAAGCTTCATGCTACTTCTGTAATAATATAGTGTTTCTTAATACTCTGAACTTAGAGTTGGTTTATGGTAAATTCTTGCAGATTTATTTATTTCATTAACAACAGTTTTATAAGTAATACAATTTGGGGTCATTAGATTGGAGTGCGCAATAGTATTGGTGACTTTTAGTGACATTCTTGAAATTGGCTGCAATAGGCTATAAATGAAAGTGAAGGGGATTAATTGAGAAATTTTAATTAAATTAAAGTTTATTGCATAGTCATAGGTTAATATCATTTCATTTTCAGTTGTTTTCAAATAATAAGAGAAGGTTTGATAATTGGAGAGGTAAAAGGCATTTGAAAAGGAAGGAAAAAAAGTCTGATAATATGAGATGAGAGAAAGAGTGTGGGAACAAAAGAGGGAGAGATTGGAGGCGAAAAAGGGTCGTGCGTTGAGTTTTGAAAACGAGAGATAGGAAGACAGAGAGAGAGAGAAATAACAAATAAGAGAAAAGGCAGAGAGACAACCAACCCTAATAGGCCTGCAATGGCAGCGCCGTCTTCGGTTTTTGATACATCTACGGTTGCCGGCTTCGAATCCCCTTAGTACACCTCGTCACCACCACATCATCTTTAGAAATTTTGACGGTCGCCATCTGTTACTTCCTGCGACACCGCTCTTCACAGCCACTGCCCTCTTCTTGAATCCACCATTGCGAACCACTTTGACTCATTACCACCATTGCCTACCCCATTGAACTAATCGCCCACTTCTACACCATTTTGAACCCCACTGTGCCATGGCTGAAACTGCCAACAACCCATCACCACGGTGTACCACCACGGCACCGCCAAAATCTATGACACCCACTGCACCACCTTCAATGTACCCTCTTAACGCTCAATTTTGATCCCGGATAGGGGCTTTCCAGTGAAAAAAAAACTCCCTAAGGACTTCTTAGTGCAAAAATCAGTTTAAGTTGCTTAAAAGGGTGTTTTGAACTACTTTTGGGATTATTGTTGGTGCGATAGCCGTCAGGGAACATTTTGATAATTTCACATTTTCGAAGGGAGTGGATGGATAATTTCACATATCCCAATGGTGATTATGGTGGGTACAAGTGTGTGGGGATGTGTAGACTATGTGTGGGTATACGCAGTGTGTATAATGTGTGGTAAACGATACCTGAGTATGTGCGTGTGCAATATACACATCACAGTGTGTTTGTGTGTACCTTTTCAATATCCGTGTGTGCACACTCAGAACTTGAATATGTGTATAGTATGTGAGTGGGGGAGGACACTCAATCGTGTGTATGTATTTTAGACGAGGGCTAGCGTTGAATACGTGCTCGTAAGAAAAAGACATTAAGAAAGAGAGGGGAGGTGCACTGCTACGGGTTGTCACGAGGCTATGGTCGTTTGTCAGTTGCTAGCTTGTATAATTTAAGAAGCATTCAAAAGAGATAATCAGAGAGTTAGAAAAGTAAATGCGGTTGGAGGCATACGACGAGAATAGAACTTCAAGAGCTTGTGGGAGAAAATGATGGGATTTATCTTAAGTGGGTTATTTTGAAAAAAAAAAAGATTATGAGCGCGAAGAGAATTGGCTCATTCAAGATGAGCACATATTAACTTTGACGATTCTTAAGTCAGATGTAGCAGTATGATCATTGTGTCGGATTTTGGATTTAGGAAATGTGACAGCATCGAGTAAGTGACCTTCGAGCCATCTAGTGTTTTTATATTATGCATATCTATTCGCGAGAAAGCACTGCTCGTTTACAAAAAAATTAACTATTTTTAGTTTCATTTTATTTATTTCTTTGGTGAAAGAGCTGTTTATATAATCTGAACTACTTTTAGCAACAATTAGTTCTCGATAAAATCAGGACTGACATGTAAACGATTGTTATGGAACTTTCATTGAAATTCTTAGTACAAAGTAGGTTTTTCGATTTGGCATGTTTTAGAATTGAGTTGTTTTAAAAAATATTGAAATGAAGTAGGATGGTTTGACCAGCAATGGTTCAAAGATTTGGCTTACGATGAATGAAATGGAGATTTGCTTCCTTGGTTACTATGCCCCATATCTAACAGAAGAATGTTAGATTTCGGGCCAATGACAATAGGGCTATGTACATTGACGCAAAGCGCACCGCTATTTCACGTGCTCACCCCTGCTTTCACCATGATATTTATCCCAAGGTGGGATTCTAGGCCTAAGTCAATGGGACTATGTACGCTGACCGCAATATACTATTTAGCTGGTTCTAGGCTGGAACTTTCTTATGGTGGTGTTTTATGGTCGGTGATGTTTATATCCCATAACTGCTTTGCTTACATGCCTCATCGTGCTTTAAGCCTTTACGTCTTTATGGAATAAATTTTTCTATACTGCCTTAAAGTATTATATCTCAGTAAAGTTGCTAAGGTCCAACTAATTGGATCACTGATTACTTACTGACACGTGGAAGCTCATTTTTTCCTTATCATTTTAGGTTCAAAAGTAAGGTGCTAGCGACAAGCTTGGAATCGGAATTTAGAGTGGAGCACTAGAAATAGCATTAGATGATTTTGAGTATGTAAGAAAGATGATAATTAAATTAGAAATGAATTCAATTCGAGGTTGTAAATATTTTAATTTAACTTTCATTGTGGTTTCTATCGATTTTAGCGAGTAAGGCCTGATAGAGTCCTTGGTGAGAGCCCACTGGTTTGTGCCCCAGTCACAAACCTAGCTCACAGACTCAAGAGTGAAACCAAACAAATAACCCTAGGGGGTGAATTGGGTTTTAAGACTACTTTTAAAAAAAAACAAGTAATTACTAGAAACTTAGAGAAGTTATGAATAACAGTTGAAAAGCTACAAACAACAAATCAAACACAATATTTCAAGTAAGCAAACTAACCAATCTCAACATAAGTATAAAACGATAATGTAAAGAGAGAAGGGTTTAGAAATACTTGATAAGGAGATTTCAATGGTTTGGCTTGAAATACCCTCAAGCCTACGTCCACCCCTTCAAGGAAGTCCCTTGAAAGGCCCTAGAATCTACTGGTATGATCTTTCTTACGGGTCAAGATCGAACCGCTTACAATCCCTTGATGCTATGCCCACATCAAGAATAAGCTTTGACAATCCCGAAGCTCCAAAGCTTGACAACCCCAAGCTTTGATAAAAGAAACTTTAGATGAAGAATTGTGTACAAAGATTCACTCATAAGAAGTAGATGTGTACAAGTTCAAGCTCTAGAATAAGAGAGATGAGTGTATGATGACTTTATGAAAGTGAATATCTCTCAAATGTAAGCTCACAATAAATGCTCTCTTGAAATGGATGAGAAAACAATGAAAACCAAGAGAGATTGAACAATTGCTTTTGATCTTTGAAAATGTGAAAGATAAGAGAGCTTTGAATGCAATTGGTGAATGAAAACTATGTCCAAGATGATTATTTATAGAAATGAGAATAAATATGACCGTTTGGGGTTTGGTAGAGAGCATTAAATGCGCCAAACGGTAAACGCAACCGACTGCATTGCACCATTGCAGTCGACTGTATTCCCAAAGTAGCCGTTGAAAATTCAAAATTTTCAACTTGCAGTCGACTGTATTCCAATACAGTCGACTGTAATAGGCAACTGAAAGTATTGCAGTCGACTGCATTGGAATGCAGTCGACTGTAATACTTCACTGCCCAACATGCAGTCGATTGCATTCCAATACGGTCGACTGTATTCCTGAAAATGCAGTTTCCTTGTTTTCAAAGCATAAAAAAGTTTTATGCATGCAAGGGAAACCTATGGGCAAGTTCTAGGTTACAGTCATTAATGCGATCATCTCTATGTCTAGTTACAAAGATCGGAATAAACGTAATAATAAAATCTATCGAAGTATTCCGTCTTGAACCGTTCCGTTGAGTGCGTTTGATCGATTAACTCGTCTAATTATCCATTTTTATGAGTATGAGATTGTACCTATTGCTTCATCAACTCAATGCATGTTAGACAATATAATCGTTAATGTTAGTTATCATCAAAATCAAATATAATCATAGGTTAAATAACCGTAGGGTTATCAATCTCCCACCTTTTGATGATGACAAACATTGATTCAAAACAAATGAGATATATAAGATGATAAACTCAATGAAGCATGACAATCTAAATTATAAACCATAAGGGGTCAAAAGAGGAATTAATATGATAAGCACTCCCTATCTTAAGCAATATATGCCTCCCCCTATCTTAAATAATATAAGCTCATATTAAATTCATACAATATGAATCAACAATATTTTTCTCCCCTTTTGACATCATTTAAAAAGATCAAGGGTGTGTGTGAAAGTAATCAAAATATGTATCCATCCATAGATAATCAATATAGCCAACAATGGCATTCAAATAAGAAAATGTAAATACTTGAATAACCATAAAAAAAAGTTGATTAAGACTTGTAAGAAAATAGAAGTGAGTGTGCAAATCAATTTAAACACAAGAGACTAAATTAAAAAACAACAAGATCAATAATTTTGGAAAGAGAAAAATCAACCAAAGCATGCTTTTAAGCATATGAGATAATGCTCAAGCATGTGAAATGTAACTTGCATGATTATGCACAAGAGATATAACATTTAGTCACATAGGTGAAGACATGCCAAGTTCTCTTCTAAGAGCGGTAAACCTCTTCAAATCAAGCGGTTTAGTGAAGATATCCGCTGATTGGTGATTTGTGTTCACGAAGTCGAGAACGATATCACCTTTTTACACATGATCACGAATAAAATGGTGTTTGATTTCTATGTGCTTGGTGCGTGAATGTTGGATGGGATTTTTGCTCAAGTCAATGGTACTAGAGTTATCGCATAAGATAGGTATGTGATCATACTTGAGTTCAAAATCTAAAAGAGTTTGTTTCATCCAAAGAATTTGTGCACAACAAGCCCCAACCGCCACGTATTCGGCTTCGGTAGTAGAGAGTGCAACCGGGTTTTGCTTTTTGGAACTCCAAGAAACAAGTGAGTGCCCTAGGAATTGGCAACCTCCACTAGTGCTTTTTCGCTCGGTTTTACAACCGGCATAGTCAGTATCGGAGTAACCAACTAGGTCAAATAAATATGTGTTCCTAGGAAACCATAACCCTAAATCGTGAGTGCCCTTAAGATATCTAGGGATCCTCTTGACAGCAATGAAATGAGATTCCTTAGGTCAAGCTTGAAATCTAGCACATAAACAAACACTAAACATTATATCGGGTCTACTCGCGGTAAGGTAAATGAGTGATCCAATCATACGTCGATAGCCCTTAATATCAATATCCTTACCCTTTTCATCTTTATCAAGTTTTAATGATGAGCTCATTGGAGTGTCAAATGCATTTGATTCTTTCATGTTAAATCTCTTTAGTAGCTCTTTGGTGTATTTGGCTTGGTTGATAAAGATTCCATCCTTGCTCTGTTTGATTTGTAATCCAAGGAAGAAATTAAGTTCTCCTATCATGCTCATTTCAAACTCCTTACTCATACAAGAAGCAAACTCTTCACACAAGGATCCATTAGTAACACCAAATATAATATCATCAACATAGATTTGTATCAATAATAAGTCATTGCCCTTAGATTTTATAAAAAGAGTGGTGTCAAGTTTTCCTCTTGAAAAATTATTTTCTAAAAGGAAACTACTTAGCCTCTCATACCAAGCTCTAAAGGCTTGTTTTAAACCATAAAGAGCTAAGCTTGAACATGGTTTGGATATTTTTCATGTTCGAACCGAGAGGTTGAGCCACATAAACCTCCTCCAAAATAAAATCATTTAGAAAAGCACTCTTGATTTCCATTTGATAGAGTTTAAAATCTTTCTAGCAAGCAAAAGCTAATAGCATTCTAATAGATTCAAGTCTAGCTACCAGAGCATAAGTCTCATCAAAATCAATTCCTTCTTCTTGGTTATAACCTTGGGCCACTAATCTATCCTTGTTTCTAACCACGATTATGGATTTATCGAGTTTGTTTCTAAAAACTCATTTTGTGCCTACAATCCTATAGTTTTGAGGTTTAGGCACAAGGTTCCAAACTTGATTTCTTTCAAATTGAACTAGCTCTTCTTGCAGAGCAAGCATCCAAGATTCATGATGTAGAGCTTCGAAAAAGTTCTTTGGTTCAATTTGGGAAAGAAAAGATAAATTAACATGTTATTGAAGAGAGCGACGAGTGCTTACCCCACTCGAAGGATTACCTAAGATTTGATCGCTCAAATGATCATTTTTGTAAGTCCAATCTTTTGGTAATGCTTGAGAGGTGTCCAAGTTTGAAGTATCATTGATTGCTTCCTCATTTTTCATTTGAGAGCTTGATTGTTGCTCCCCTAGATCAATTTCTTTGGGGTTGTTTTGTAATGTATCACTTATGTCCAAAGTTCTCATATCATTGTCCATATCATCTATATTGACAATGTTAGTCCTCCGAAGAAAAGGATTAGTCTCATCAAAAGTGACATTTATGGATTATTCTACAACCAAAGTATTTTTATTATAAACTCTATATGCCATACTATTATTAGAGTAATCAAGAAAAATTCCTTCATTGGTTTTGGAATCAAATTTGCTAAGGTGATCTTTAATATTTTAAATAAAGCATTTGCATCCAAATACTCTAAAAAAGTTCATCTTAGGTTTCTTATCATTAAAAAGCTCATAAGGGGTTTTCAACAAAAATTTTCGCACGATAACTCTATTAAGAATAAAACAAGCACAATTAACCGCCTTCGCCCGAAAGTACTTAGGCAAACCATATTCGTTAAGCATTGTTCTTGCCGCTTCTTGCAAAGACCTATTCTTTCTTTTGGCCACACCATTTTGTTGAGGAGTTCTAGGAGCCGAAAAATTATGTGATATACCAAAATCATCACATAAAGCTCTTATTTTTGAATTTTCAAATTCTCTACCATGATCACTTCAAATGTATGTTATCCAATATCATTTTTGATGTTGAACACGTTTTGTAAATGAAGTGAACACATCTAGATACTCATCTTTGGTAGCCAAAAAGAAAGTCCAAGTATAGCGAGAATGGTCATCAACAATAACAAAATATTATGTTTTATCACCAAGACTCGTAGTAGGGATTGGTCCAAACAAATCCATATGAAGTAACTGCAAGGGTTTAGAAGTAGATATCATTTTCTTCGGTTTGTGAGAGATTTTCTTTTGCTTACTTATTTGACAAGCATCACATACTTTATCTTTCTCAAATTTGATCTTCGGGAGTCCCCTCACAAGTTCTTTGCTCGAAATATCTTTCAAATGCTCCATATGCATGTGTCCAAGTGTTCGATGTCAAAGCCAAGATGACTCACTAATAGCATTAAGACACTTAACATCTTGGTTAGCTAGATCATTCAATTGTATATAATAAACATTATCATCTCTATTTCTTACCAAAATGGTTTCATTATTCTTCAAGGATTGTATAGTGCAATAAGAAGCCTCAAAGATTACTCTAAAACCTTTATCACTAAATTGACTAATACTTAGCAAATTATGCTTCAATCCTTCAACATATAACACATTCTCAATTGAATGTGGTTCCTTACCAATAGTTCCTTTACCTTTGATTTTTCCTTGAGCATTGTCACCAAATGTCACATATCCTCATTCTTTAAGATTAATCGAGGTGAAAAGAGATATGTTGCCAGTCAATAGTCTTGAGCATGCACTATCAAGGATCCATTTCTTGTTACTTGATTTTGTTTTGAGACATACCTATAAACACAAATCAAGTAGTGACTTTTGATACCCAAAATTTCTTGAGTCCTTGGGTGTTAGTCTTGCATTTGTATTCTTAACCTTTCACAACTCACATTTTCTTTCTACCTCTAACATAAATAATTCTACAAGGACAATAATTAGTCGTATGCCCTTTCTTGTTGCACCAGCCACAATGTGTAAATGGTGTGCAATAGTTCTTTGGTTGTTTTGAATGAATATTCAACCTAACTTGTTATTAAAAGATTTTAGGAGGTAAGGCCAAGGGATCTAATCCAAGACCACCTTTATTTAGGCCAAATCTTTGCCGTCCAAGCATGACATCCAAATTATTTTGATCATCAACAATTTTTTGAAGACATTTTTTCAAATCACAAATCTTAAGTTTTAAATCTTCATTTTGTTTTTCAAAAGCCAAAGTTTTGCAAGAGATTTGTTTTGAGCTAGGAGTGTTAGCAATTAATTCAACCAAGTCATTATTGACATGTTTTACATATAATGGTTAGAAATGCAATCATTCTTGGCATGCAACTCATTATTTTCCATTCTCAACTTCTTAATTTTCTTATTAGCCTTAAGGAATTTTTTGATAAAATAATATATTTTTTTAAAATTTTCTTGGATTCCTCATATAGGCTATCATAAGTATCTTCGAAGCTTTCACTATCACTAACGGAAAAAGAGTTGTCTTCTTTTAACTCTTTCCCAAACATCTCTTCTTTCTTTCTTTTCCCTTTTGTATATGTATATTGGACAATCCATCTTCACGTGTCCCGGTTTGTGGCATTTGTAACAAAGCTTTTCTTTATTACTAGCATTTTGTTGTCTTCTTCCACCATTTTTTCTAAACCTTAAGAATTTTTTGAAGTTCTTTGCAACCATTGCAATATCTTATACATCATCGCTTGACTCAAGGTTTGAAGATGAAGCTTTAAGAGCAATTGATGTAGGCTTCTTCTTGACATCTTTTTTATCAAAGGTCTTGAGTTGCATTTCGTACGTCATAAGTGAGCACCTCAATTCATCAAGATGAAAGATATTAAGATTCTTCGATTCTTGGATGGCGGTGATCTTTGCATCCCAAGCTCTTGGTAAGGATCTAATCACTTTTCTTACAAGATCACCATTAGTGAATTCCTTGCCCAATTGCTTCAAAGGGTTTACAATATTAGTGAAACGAGTATTCATATCCGTAACGGATTCATTTGGAAGCATATGAAATAGCTCATAATTTCTAAACAATAAGTTCATCTTGGAATTTCTAAGAAGTGAAGTTCCTTCATGCGTAAATTTTAGAGTATCCCAAATACTCTTAGCGGAATTACACATAATGACTCTATTGAGTTCATTAGTGTCTAAAGCACAAACAAGACACTTTTTTGCCCTATCATTCATACAAATCATCTTCTTATCATGATCACTATATTCCGATTTGGCTCTTCAACCTTATCAACCATCCTTATCGGAATGAATGCGCTATTCTCAACAATATCCCACATTTCATAGTCCTAAGATTCTAAATAGATTTTCATTTTAACTTTCCACACACTATAATTGGTCCCATTAAACAATGGAGGCCTAGTGGTAAAACTACTATCCATTCCCCCAACGTAAGCCATAATCGATTAACTCTCTTGGCGTTACCCAATATATCAAGAGCCGAGGCTCTAATACCACTTGAAACCAAAAAGATAACCCTAGAGGGGGTGAATAGGATTTTAAGACTACTTTTTTTAAAAAAATAAGTAATTACTACAAACTTGGAGAAGTTATGAATAACACTTGAAAAGTTACAAACAACAAACCTCAAATATAATATTTCAAGTAAACAAACTAACCAATCTCAACTCAAGTATAAAACGATAATGTAAAGAGAGAAAAGTTTAGATATACTTGATAAGGAGATTTAAATAGTTAGGCTTGAAATACCCTCAAGCCTATGTCCACCCCTTCAAGGAAGTCCCTTGAAAGGCCCTATAATTCACTAGTATGATCTTTCTTACTGTCAAGATCGAACCGCTTACAATCCCTTGATGCTATGCGCACATCAAGAACAAGTTTTAACAATCCCAAAGCTCCAAAGCTAGACAACCCCAAGTTTTGATACAAGAAACTTTAGATGAAGAATTGTGTACAAAGATTCACTCATAAGAAGTAGATGTGTACAAGTTCAAGCTCTAGAATAAGAGAGATTAGTGTATGATGACTTTATGAAAGTGAATATCTCTCAAATGTAAGCTCACAATAAATGCTCTCTTGAAATGGATGAGAAAACAATGAAAACTAAGAAAGATTGAACAATTGCTTTTGATCTTTGAGAATGTGAAAGATAAGAGAGCTTTGAATGCAATTAGTGAATGAAAACTATGTCCAAGATGAGTATTTGTAGGGATGTGAATAAATATAACCGTTTGGGATTTGGTAGAGCATTAAATGCACTAAACGGTAAACACAGTCGATTGCACTGCCCCATTGCAGTCGACTGTATTCCAATATAGTCGACTGGAAGTATTGCAGTCGATCGCATTGGAATGCAATCGACTGTATACCTCACTGCCCAACATGCAGTCGACTGCATTCCAATACGGTCGACTGTATTCCTAAAAAAACAGTTTCCTTATTTTCAAAGCATGAAAAAGTTTTATGCATGCAAGGAAAACCTATGGGCAAGTTCTAGGTTACAGTCATCAATGCGATCATCTCTCTATGTCTAGTTACAAAGATCGAAATAAATGTAATAATAAAATCTATCAAGTATTCTATCTTGAACCATTTCGTTGAGTGCGTTTGATCGATTAACTCGTCTAATTGTTTGTTTGCATGAGTATGAGATTGTACCTATTGCTTCATCAACTCAATGCATGTTAGACAATATAATCGTTAATATTAGTTATCATCAAAATCAAATATAATCTTAGGTTAAATAACCGTAGGGCTATCAAAGAGCATATTATATTCAAGAGCATATTGTAAAAATCTCTTATCTTTTGTGTGTGATTATTATTTACAACAGGAAATAAGGTTTTGAAAATTTTAAACATTTTATAGACACATGAATATGCATTGCCTACGTAGTATTAACTCTTTTAATTCATGTTTTTGTTTCCCACATTAATTTATTTCTTTCTTTTCTACAATTTTATGTGGCTTAACTTATTAGATTATATTTATCATAATTATAAAGTGCTCTCATCTGCAACATACGAGATTAAAACTAGTATATATATAGTAAAGTCGAAGCTCAGAGAATATTTCTTAGTAATTGCTTACTTGAACACTCTATTTTTAAACACTTTATCAGCTCACCATGTAGATTTTTTTAATTTTGATTATTTAAAATTATTATGAACTCCTTGTTTTTCTCCCTCTCATATATTCAATTTCATTTGATTTTTTTCTCTCTCTCTCTCTCTCTCTCTCTCTCTCTCTCGCCTTTTCACTCTATCTCACAAATACTAATTATGTCTATACCTTATTATATTTCCTTTTTTATCTAACTTTTTGCAGATGCATACTTCTTTTCTCTCTACTTCACTTTAAAATTTTAGCCACCATATACTCCTAAATCCAAGCTAATTTGATGGTTTTTATTCAAAATAAAAGGCCTCATATTCCAGTTTTGTAAGCTAATCCCTAATTATCTTTAGCATTCTTTCATTTTTGTTTTATTTGTGATTTCTAATACTTTTATTGTTCTTACAATTTGAGTTTACGACTGGTTTTTTCTAAATTAATCACTAAATCAACTCTAAATTTGCAATTTTATCCTTAATACGATAATGAAATTAGAATTCTCTCTTTTTCGACCCTCCTTAATACAAACTCTCTTTCAAAGCCTTTATTTTTAATTTGTGATATGGGAATCTGCCAGTTTAAAAAGTTAAATTATCACTATTCATGTTACTTAAGTTTTTTAAAAAGAAAAGGTTTCATATTTCCTTAAAGAGTTAACTTTCAGTGGTACTTTTTTCTACATTGGTTTAAGAAGATTATTATAACACTCTTATCAAGTGCTTTTAAAATACTATTTGCAACCTTTTAGGGTTTTTCACTTTTTTGTTGTTGTTTTTGAAAACGTATTTAAAGGCAACCGTTAATTTTTAGCAGTGAACATGAGGGGAAAAAATACTCTCTCTACAACATAGTGATCCCTATATAATGTACATGGTCAAAACTAATTCTAAAACTATTTTCAATATCTACCCCTTAGCGATCACCTGGACATTTGCAACATAACATTTTAATTGAAATGTAGTACATATTTCCTATGAGATTAAAAAAAATATTGCTCGACATTTTCAATCTAAATACAAACTTTCTTTATTTTGGATAGAAACATGAAGATGATGTTTAAAGAATTAATTAGTTCAAATTGTTAAAAGTAGAGTTTAAATATTAAATATTTATTTATTCCCTTCTCTCTCTCTCTCTCTTTCCCCTTGATTCTTTGTGTTTGAAGTAAAATACTACCATATTAACCTGCCGCATACTACTCGTGTTATACTCCGTATTTGGTAACACTTGTAAATTCAGGTCCAAAACTTAAACGAATGAGACTTGACAACTTAACAAGCAAAGTTTTTAAAATTCAAAAAGTATATTAAATAACCGTCCAATAATTTTGTTGCTCCCTCTTTCCTTTTATATATAACTTTTGAAATAAACTTCAAGGAAATATACCGTCAAGACTTTTTATTTATGTAACTGCTTTTGTAGTGAAAATATATCGCTCTAAATGTCTTGAGTATTGTTTATCATCAATTTTGTTGATATAAAAATATCATTTCATGGAACTTTAAACATAGCACGCTTTTTTATCCGACGATATGCAATATAAGGTCGCTTTTGTCACTAATATGAATAACAAATTCTTGTGATTAAAATGCAAAAAAATTAGTCGGTAGAAATGCACCGACAGACATACCTACTGGGGGTACTGTTTGCTTCCAGGCTACCGGTGAAGCCTGTAATAATCCTTACATTATGACAATATTAAAATGGACCATAATTGTTGTCAATATCTATATATATATATATATTGTATTGTAATTGTAATTGTAAAAGACAAAAGCACGAAAGGGGAAGGAGAAGTAGAGAGATGGCGATTTAAGTGAGCTAAAGAATCAAGAAATGCCCCCCGTCCTCACATTTCGTTCGAATTATTGATATTTACCAAGATCTGCACAACACCGGTACAAGTTGAAATTGCACGACAGCAATCAGCCAGTCCTCTGTTTCCTGGTCAAGCAAAATGGAGGCAAATGCAGGACTGGTGGCTGGATCTCACAACAGGAACGAGCTGGTCCGGATCAGGCACGATTCAGATAGTGCTGTAAGTCGTTTTGAAGATGGACCGTTTGATTTTCTTGAAGTCTTGTGAGTTGCTTTAAGTTTTGTGTTCTAGATCTGACTGTGACAGTGGGTATGCAAGTATGTCTTGAGCTGAAATCGGTTCTTTTTTTATATCATTATGAAATTTAGCGCATAGATCTGAGTGTTTTGTGTTGTAGACTAGCTCAAGATTTAGGTGCTCTTCACTGCATTGGGTTAATAATTATTTTGTGCTGTTCACAAAATGTTCTATTTCTATTAAAAGATTATTATGTCCCCATTTGGTAGAACTTCTTTGTGTGAATATGGATGTTGGTGAAATAAGATTTGGTTTCCTTTTTCCTGGATTCAGTAAATGAATCAGCTGACATATCTTTGGTTCAGATTCGGTTCTTTTGCTTTGATAGTTAAATATGCTAAAGTTGACATTTTGATAGTTGAAGTGGGTAAAGTTGGCTTTTTTACTTATATATCTGGTCGATCATGGGGCTGATGGATTGAATTTGAGATCTCGGTAGTCCAAGGAGTGAATTCCTAATCTTTACTTTGGAGTTTTACTAGGATCAGCTTTAATACTTGAGACAAGATTGTTGCATTCATTAACTTAAGTTATGCATATTTCCTACCAGATGATGTTTTGATTGTTAATACCAGCTCACAGCCACCTATTCTTGAAGTAGCATGTTACTTGGCAGGGCCGTGTAATTTTGTGTGGAGGTGCTAAAAAATGGTAGAAAATTGATTTGGTTTTATTGCTTATGATGAACAAGGTTGGCATGCAGTGTATTTTCTCTATCACTTCCATCCTTATAAAATATGCCTAAAAAGAGTTTTTACACTGTACATTTTCTTGTGTCTTTGGTTTCAAAATAAGAAAGTCCTGGAATATTCATTTTAGCAGTATGCTTATCAGTTTAAATGAGTCGTAAGTGTGTAGAGTAATTATGAAACTTGATTTTCTTCTTTTCTGAGATGCTCATTGCCGAAAATACGACCATGTTAAGAAATTTAACTCATAGCTCCCTCTTTATATCTAAGACATTTTTTTGTGCATTGTGCAGCCCAAGCCCTTAAAGCATTTGAATGGCCAGATATGTCAGATTTGCGGAGATACTGTTGGACTTTCAGCAACCGGAGATTTCTTCGTTGCGTGCAATGAGTGTGCCTTCCCAGTTTGCAGGCCTTGTTATGAGTATGAGCGGAGAGATGGAAATCAGTCCTGTCCTCAGTGCAAGACTAGATATAAGAGACAGAAAGGTCAGTTTGTTTATCAAGAATTGTCCTTGGAGTTGTCTTATTACTTTGTTTCTAGATGATATAGGCAGGAATTAAGTGATTAGATGTGCATCTTCAGGGAGTCCTCGAGTTCAGGGTGATGATGATGAGGATGATGTTGATGACCTAGAGAATGAGTTCAACTATGCTCAAGGAAACAGCAAGGCAAGACGTCAGTGGCAGGGAGATGATGCCGAACTGTCATCGTCCTCAAGACACGAATCTCAACAACCAATTCCTCTTCTGACAAACGGGATGCCAGTGAGTCAGAAAACCTATTCTGATGTTTTGTTTCTATCAGCAACGATATCCCTTCCGTGTCTCCCGTTGACTGCAAGTTGCTAGCTGGGGTTAAAAGTGCCTGCATCTAAAGTAATGACACTTTTTGTTTTGGGGAAAAAAAACTCCACTGTTCTATTCTGTGGCACTCTGCTCAGAACCCCTCTCAGCTTTCTTTGGCATTTCTTTCTTCCTTTCTTCCTTAACATATGTTTCTGATCATGCTCACTCTACTAAAGAACTAGTAACATGCTTGAAACTTGAGTCATGCATTTGAGTTGCATATGGCCAATGGAAAAAAACAGAAGATGCTTAGAAAATAGAGTTGTTCGATTTTTTGCTAGGTAGCACGGACACGGACACGTTGTCGGACACCGACACCAACGGTGACACTGGACACCGCAATTTCCAAAAAATCAGATTTTAGACACCGCAGGACACCGCTATTTTTTTAATATATTTTTATTATATATATATATAATATTAAATACATTCCACAATCTAAAATAACTAAGTCAACAAAACATTTCTGAAATTAAGTACTGGACAAAATAACTAAGTAAAAAAAAAAATTAGAAAGAAAGGGACTTTCTTCACTTAATCAGTACAAATGCAAGAAAAGAGTCAAACGACTCTTGGCAAAGGGAGAAAAAAAAAGGAAGAAAGAAAGACTCTTGACAGATGGAGAAAAACGAAGGGAAGGGAGACTTTCAGAATAGAAGAAAAAGGAGACGGAGGACCTGTGGGTTAGCGACGGCGGCGGAGGATCTCCGGCTACGATGAAGTGAGCTCCGGTGACAGCGACAGCTGATTCAGCATCTGGCGACGGCGGCTGGATCTGTCGGCTTTGGCTTCGGAATGTTGGCGACTGAGCTCCGGCGATAGATCCGAGTCGGTAATGGCTCAGAAGGGCACCCGGAGGCGAGAGAGAAGGAGACGGCCATGAGGTAAGAGAAGTAGATGGTCCGACACTGCCCCATGCCGTGTTCGACACTCCTCGGCGAAGTGTCTGACATGTTGTTGAAAATTAAAAAAAAAAATTCCGACACCGATTGCCGGTTTCTGACACGTGTCGGCCGGTGTCCGGAGTGTGTCGGGGTGTCCGTCCGTTTAGGACACCATACCTCCATCTAGGAGAGGTGTCCGTGCTTCCTAGATTTTTTCCAGTGGATATGTTTTCACAACCACTTAAGTTAAAATGAGGATTAGAACTGTACTTGGTCCAGACCTGTTGGCTTATAGTAGCTCACTCCTTTAACTCAAGAATGTGAAAGGATTTTGTAGTAAAAGGAAAATTTTTACCTTCCGAAGAATTGTTGAACACTGGAGTTCATTTTGCTGTAGGAGTAATTATATTTTCTAGTGCAAGTGTTTCCTCTTCACCAGTATAGACTAGTTGTGCTTTTCAGTTTCTTTCATCAATCTGACTGATAAAATATAGATGACTGCTCTAACCTAAAGTAGCTTTCATGCCAAACAAAGACACATGTTCATTTTTCTTGGTTTATAAGTGTTTTGACTCCTCGCCAAATATTTTCAGGTATCTGGTGAATTTCCCAGCACTACACCAGATAATCAATCTGTGCGGAGTACATCAGGCCCTTTGGGCCCTGGTGACAAGCATGTCCACTCACTCCCATATATTGATCCAAGACAGCCAGGTGCTCAACTAACTTGATATTTCGAATTAGCTGCATTTTTCTTCCCCCCTCCCTCCCCCCACCCCACAACAGTCACGGAAAAAAAGTAAAAATTAACAGCCATCTCATCATGTGGTATATTTGGGGATTGCAACTTGACTATTGTGGCTAATATCATGGTGTTGGTGTATTGATTGTTACTTAATCATGTTAAATTTATTTGCAGTTCCTGTAAGAATTGTGGATCCTTCAAAGGACCTGAATTCGTATGGTCTTGGTAATGTTGACTGGAAGGAAAGGGTGGAAGGGTGGAAGCTAAAGCAAGACAAAAACATTATGCAAATGACAAACAGATACCCTGAAGGTAAAGGAGACATTGAAGGCACAGGATCCAATGGAGAAGAATTGCAAATGTGAGCATCTTAGATATATGGTTTTTTTGGATTTTGTTTCGTTTTTTCTGAAGTCCCCCACGCCTTAATTGATTTCTTAATTCATGACCACATGTACTTTCATCATCATAACTTCATTCAAAGAGAGTGGGAATGTTTCTTTAATTTCACAAAGAGAAGAAAAATTATGTACTTTTGTGAAGTAAGCATTTGGCCTATTCATTTCTAAGGAATGCTAAGAGCTTCTCTTTTTCAGGGTTGATGATGCTCGCCAACCTTTGAGCCGTGTGGTGCCAATTTCATCCTCCCATCTCACCCCTTATCGTGTAGTGATTATACTTCGACTGATTATCTTGGGCTTCTTCTTGCAATACCGTTGTACTCATCCAGTGAAGGATGCTTATCCCTTGTGGCTGACTTCGGTTATCTGTGAGATTTGGTTTGCCTTGTCCTGGCTTCTGGATCAATTTCCAAAATGGGTTCCAATCAACCGAGAAACCTACCTGGACAGGCTTGCATTGAGGTAAGTTAAATTTATTCTATCTATATTATGCTTCTTATACGGAGTACTTGCTGGTTGGTAACTGGCCTGTGATTGAAATCCAAAGCAATGCCGCTGTGGTTTGCATTATCACCATCATATCTTTTATTTTTCTTTCCACAGATATGAGAGGGATGGGGAGCCTTCACAGTTAGCACCTGTAGATGTTTTTGTCAGTACAGTTGATCCTCTGAAAGAGCCTCCTCTTGTTACCGCTAATACCGTGTTGTCCATTCTTTCTGTGGACTACCCAGTCGACAAAGTCTCATGTTATGTTTCAGATGATGGTTCTGCAATGTTGACCTTTGAGGCCCTCTCTGAGACAGCCGAATTCGCTAGGAAATGGGTGCCTTTCTGCAAAAAGCACAACATTGAGCCTAGGGCGCCTGAGTTCTATTTTGCTCAAAAGATAGATTACTTGAAGGACAAAATACAACCTTCTTTCGTGAAAGAGCGCAGGGCAATGAAGGTGAGCTTAAGATACTGATGGCTTTTGTATAATCTAATGTTCGGGTCATTATATATTATCTTCCTCAAGGAGTTTTGCTGCACGTGCTTTTAATTAAATATTGTTACATGTCCTAGCAACCATAGAGAGTAGAGTATGCTAGGTCTCAAATAGGAAGTTAAAGATATGATCAAATTACATATGCTGCATTGGTGTCTGTTTGTCTGAGTTTGGCATATGCTGAAGAGCTGTAGCATCATTTTAAATAAAAAGTTGAATAAAGGACAGAGCATTTTACATTGTTGTTGCTCTCTTTGGATTTTCATCATTACGTTGTTTGAATCAGAAGACATGTCTATGGTTGGAGAAGGATTAGCGTCTTGGTGTTCGGAAGGCTCAGCACTCATTACTTAAAACTATCTATTAAGAAACTTTACTGAACTACTTGTTGCAATAACCTTTTGTTTTGCAGAGAGAATATGAAGAGTTTAAGGTACGAATCAATGCACTTGTAGCCAAAGCACAGAAGATGCCTGAAGAAGGTTGGACAATGCAAGATGGAACTCCTTGGCCAGGAAATAACTCTAGGGATCATCCAGGAATGATCCAGGTAATACTATATCTTTTCTGGGGTACTTTAAGGTTATTCTTCTTTCTAGTTACTTGTTTCTTATTTTCTTCTTCACTTAATGTATGGACAGGTGTTCTTAGGGCACAGTGGCGGTCTTGATACAGATGGTAATGAGCTACCACGCCTGGTTTATGTCTCTCGTGAAAAACGTCCAGGCTTCCAACATCACAAGAAAGCTGGAGCTATGAATGCTTTGGTTTGTGACTCTCACAGCTCTTATTTTGTGGAGTTTTATCTTTTCTATGAAAATATGTTAGAGAAGTTTTTGTGTTTATAACATCGCATATGTGCATAGGAATCAGAGGAGCTCTTACCGTTGCAATTAAGACACACGACTAATAATGTACCACCTTTCTTGTTCGTAATGGATGCGATTTTAGGCTTTCACGTGATGCGATTTTAGGCTTTCACGTGCCACAACTTCTGGCATAGGGTTGGTGATCGAACGTACATGATGAACATAAAGTAAAAGAGTTGCTAAAATTCTTCCTCTTCACACAAACTCACAAACATTTTAGAATGTGTAGGTTTTTGTGTAGTAGACCTGTAAATGTGAATTTTACTATCAACTTCATATTCTTATGGTATCTTTTTTTTCTTTTGGGTTGTACAGATTCGAGTCTCAGCTGTCCTAACCAATGGAGCATATCTTTTGAACGTTGATTGTGATCACTATTTCAATAACAGCAAAGCTCTTAAAGAAGCCATGTGCTTCATGATGGATCCTGCTTATGGAAGGAAGACCTGCTATGTACAGTTCCCACAGAGATTTGATGGGATTGACTTGCATGATCGTTATGCTAATCGTAATATTGTCTTCTTTGATGTAGGTTCCACTTCTGTGTGTCGTTGCATAAGTACCATTTCTCTTAGCTTCATCTTTATTTCTCTCATTATAAACTCTTGATTAATTTTACCTTTTCTTTGCAGATCAATTTGAAAGGGCTGGATGGCATCCAGGGTCCTGTCTATGTGGGAACTGGGTGTTGTTTCAACAGACAAGCTCTGTATGGTTATGATCCTCTCTTAACGGAGGCAGATTTGGAACCAAACATCATTATCAAGAGTTGTTGTGGCTCAAGAAAGAAGGGAAGGAGTGGCAACAAGAAGTATATTGATAAAAAGAGAGCCGTAAAGAGAACTGAATCCACAATTCCAATCTTTAATATGGAAGACATCGAGGAGGGTGTTGAAGGTTGGTGTTTGTAAAGAGTTCATAGTTTGATTTATATGCTTTAAAGAGGCAGTATACTGAAATGCCACGCGCAAACACAGCCATGCACACTTACCCAGCCTCTCTACCCAACAAATATGCGCATGCATGGAGAGGTCATCCACCAGTAATTCAACATTTTTCGTAAGAAAAAATCAGATATTTGGAGGCCATATTAAGTTTTTGGTGCATTATTTTGGTTGAAGAATTCTTGACTTCAAGGCCCAGGTCCAAGAATTGGGGATCAAAATGGATATTGAGAATTCTGGCATTTGGTGAAACAATATTTAGGATTGTGGGTCCTATCCTGTTACTCGAAATTAGTTGTGGATTGAATGAATTGGGAGATGTCTTTCTGTCGTGTCTTCGACCCTTTTTGATAGTCACTGGCGACAGAATATGATAATTGCCATAGACCATAGTGTTGTAATGTTCTATGATTTTCCTCTTGGCCCTACTGTCCTTTCTTTTTTATGTTTTCCGTCTTGGCTTAGATCATGTTTGGATAATAGATCTAAGCGCTGCCATATTTATGGTCCGTGCTCTGGAGTTTTCGGGCTTCAAGTTATATGTTGTTAGCAACAGATTGCTTCCCACACTTTCTAAGGTGTCTAGGTTTTAGTGCTTTAGTATGTTATATTCTATAAAACTTGTTCATGTCCTCCCTTTAGATGATATAATTGTTGCATTTAGACAGATGGTACATGTGTTGAAATGACCCCACTTTATGGAGTACTACCCCAACTACTTAGCAATTTTAGAAGCTTTTAATGGGAACTCGTTGAATGATTTTTTTCCTTGGCAACGCTTCAAAATGTTCTCTAAAAATTCTTTTGCGACACATTGCTTTGTGCTTCTGACTCTGTTTCCAGGGGATTTTGATTGGAAATCAGGCCTTAAGGTTGTCATAGCCTGACAAGGTTATTTTAATTTCAGAAGTGTTTTATTTTGTTTTTGACGTAAGTTAATGGTGACTTCATATTAGTGGTGGACCGTTGCATATATGGAGGCCTTGTTTAACTATATAATTTTCAATTTTACAGCATATGACGATGAGAAGTCGCTTCTTATGTCTCAGAAGAGCTTAGAAAAGCGATTTGGTCAGTCTCCTGTTTTTATTGCTGCCACCTTTATGGAGCAAGGGGGCATCCCGCCATCAACAAATCCTGCAACACTACTGAAAGAAGCAATCCATGTTATTAGCTGTGGCTACGAGGACAAGACGGAATGGGGCAAAGAGGTAGTTTCATAGCCTTGTGGACTTTTGGTATCTAAATATTTACATGTTTGAATTCTGTGCTTCCCTTTTGAAGGACAAGCTTATTAATCTGCTTTTCTTCTTTGCAATCAGATTGGATGGATCTATGGTTCCGTGACGGAAGATATTTTGACTGGATTTAAGATGCATGCAAGAGGATGGATGTCAATCTATTGCATGCCCCCACGCCCGGCATTTAAGGGTTCAGCTCCCATCAATCTTTCTGATCGTCTGAACCAGGTCCTCCGATGGGCATTAGGGTCCATTGAAATCCTTCTAAGCAGGCATTGCCCAATATGGTATGGCTATAACGGTAAACTGAAGCTCTTGGAGAGGCTGGCATACATTAACACCATCGTCTACCCTCTCACTTCTATTCCCCTACTTGCTTACTGTATACTTCCTGCTGTCTGCCTTCTCACTGGAAAATTTATCATTCCTGAGGTACGTACCAAAAGTCTACTTTGATTGGCCACATTTCGAGCCTATTATTTGTTAGTACTTCATTGTTCTCTGAAAATGCAATGAATTAGAACTGTGGGCGTGTTCTGGAATTGCATCTGATTTTCACATCCTTTTAAAAATCCTACCATATTGACCAGTATATGAATTCAACTTACCCACCTCCCCGCGCCAAAAAAGGAAAAGAAAAAAACAAGTATACTTACAACCCGTTATTTCTTTACTTATATACTGACTCTCTCTCTCTCTCTCTCTCTATATATATATATATATATATATATATATATGTGTGTGTGTGTGTGTGTGTGTGTGTGTGTGTGTGTGCCCCGAGTTCCAATTTGAAATCTCCTTACGAGTGGAATGTGCTTTTCTTTGCCATAATCAGTGGTATTCTTGCCATTTATGAATCTGTTACAATGTGTGCAGATAAGCAACTTCGCTAGTATGTGGTTCATTCTTCTTTTTGTCTCTATCTTTGCAACTGGAATACTAGAGCTTAGGTGGAGTGGTGTGAGTATCGAGGACTGGTGGAGGAATGAACAATTTTGGGTCATTGGTGGCACTTCGGCTCATCTCTTTGCTGTCTTCCAAGGGCTCTTGAAGGTTCTTGCGGGGATTGATACCAACTTCACGGTCACGTCGAAGGCATCTGACGAGGATGGGGATTTTGCTGAGCTCTACCTTTTTAAATGGACATCGCTTCTCATCCCTCCAACCACCGTTCTTATTGTGAACTTAGTGGGAATCGTGGCTGGTGTTTCGTTTGCCATAAACAGTGGGTATCAATCATGGGGACCGTTGTTTGGCAAGCTGTTCTTTGCCATTTGGGTCATTGTCCACCTGTATCCCTTCCTCAAGGGTTTGTTGGGTCGGCAAAATCGTACCCCGACCATCGTCATTGTCTGGTCCATACTCCTTGCTTCCATATTCTCCCTACTGTGGGTAAGGATCGATCCATTTACCTCTGACACCACCAAATCTGCTTCAAAAGGTCAATGTGGCATTGATTGCTAGAGTTTCTGAAGATCATTTGGTGGGAAAGGCTATATGTAACACTGTGTGCTTGCCTTCACGTAAATAGAGAAGAAATTAAGGTGTCAGAAATTGCATGAAGGGATTACAACTTAAATTTATGTTGTACTTCGCAGAGTGACGATATTAAAAACCCTGTTTGTTTAATTTTTTTTCTATAAGTTATTCTTTCCTATTTCATCTGTATACATGTGATAGAATAGGTCTCGTGAAACACACACTTGAGTTTGTATCAAGTGTGCGGTATATGCCATTCATGGCCGTTATATTGCTGTGCAGAAATAAGAAAACCAAAAATTATTGCATCAATTGATCAGTATTTATTCTTTGACAAGTTTTTTGTTACAATTCCCAACTTTCTTCTTTGAAGATCACTTGTGTCGTTGAGGTTGGCTTTGCTTTTTGGTTCGACTGCCAAGGCAATCCAGACTCGTGACTCTCCCTGTGTGGGGGGCACCCAAGTCCCTCCATATGGAATAAAAGCCTGGTCCAACCCGGGGCCAAGCAAAGGAATAAAAACGTTTACAATTGAATTGAAGTATTCCATCTTTCAAGCATTCTGTTAAATATCTTTAATATTTGCTCGCATACTTGTTCGTCACATGAGTATGAGATTGTACTTAGCGCTTCATGAACTCAATGTATATTAGATAACATAATTGTCAATTTTGGTTATCATCAAAATCGTATATAATCCTAGGTTAAATAATTATAAGGCTAGCAATATGTTCACAAATAGAGACAAACTATTTTACTTTTATAGTCATGTATATTGTGTCACGTAAATGTCGTGACCTAATGTCTGTGAGCCTTATTCTAGAGTGATTTCAAACATCTCTCTAACTTCAATTATCATTCTCCTCTTCTACCAAAAAGAAAAGAAATGAAAAGAGACAGTCTCGTTGAATTTGTTGTGCATAATGAAAAACCTTTTGATTTTGGATTAATCCCAAAACTGTACTCTCAATTTTACCTCAAGTATAGCTTTACTACCAAACTTTGAAGGTACGTCAAAGTACTTAAGTTTGAAAACCTGATCCAAATCAGTATCTCGGCTAACGGATATCGAATGCCGTTAAAAAGATCAAGGGATAGGACTGTCATTATGAAAAAAAGGACATAAAGCCTAATCATGTGGCCGGCTAACGGATATCGAATACCGTTAAAAAGATCAAGGGATAGGAGTGTCATTATGAAAAAAGGACATAAAGTCTAATCATGTGGCCACATGGGCCGTCCTTTTGACAGTCTGTCTCCCTCTTCTTCTATTCACACCTGCGCCCATACATACACAACAAACATAACTCTCCACTACAGCAATTAGGATCATGGCAGCAGCAACAATTGCAACAATGTTAGAAACACTCAACAACTTGGGTTTTTCTTTCCCGGAAGCTGTGCCACATAGCGTGTCCAAAGGAGCACCGCAGAGCCTCGGATTGTGAGAAAATGCTGCACTTCCAAATTGCTAGATGGTGGGAATCGAAGGAATAGCACCAGATAAGAAATTGAAAGATATATGTTAAAATGAGTTAAGTTTAACAAATTCCCGAATGAATTTGGGATCGACCCGCATAGTGAATTTTCTGATCGATCTAACAGCTAAAGATTAAGCAAATCTCTTACTGTGTTTGTACCAAGTCTTTGATTTTCTTTTCTTCTCAATCTTCCAAGACGATCCACCCTCTATTTTACTCCTCCCTCTCTGTCTTCATACGAGGTAAAGGTAAGTCCCTAGTCTCTTCTCTCTAATTTTGAGCTATTCGTTTGTGTGCTTTAAATTGTGTTTTCGGGTGCATTTTAGAGGAGTATCATTGTGTGAGTGCTAGGGCTTATGTGTCTTTCAGAGGGTGAGATGTGAATGTGTTTGAAAAGAAGGCTGCTGTGGAGCATCATAAGAGTGGGTTAGGGTTTCGTCCATATCTCTTTCATTACTAATCCGATTGATGTGTTTTTATACTTTCTGAAAATCTGTTGTGTCCACTTTAACTTTTCAGTCTTAAGTTTTCTTAGAATCTTACGTTTGCATATCAAAAATTGACCTTAAAATCTATTCACCGTAGAAGTCCATAATTTTTTAGTTTCTGACAGCCAATTCAATATTTCATAGAAAATTTATTAGTCGTTTTTTCTATGAACTTTATATTTCTAGAAATCTCAGAATGTTTCATTTAAATTTGTCGTTTTTAGTTTTACAAGATTCCTAGTATTTCTGTTCCAAAATAATCATTAAACAAAACTGGTCTGTGCAGATATATGCTATTTCTATTAGTCAATTAAATTTGCTATAGAAAATTTATTACTCATTAGTGTTTTTCCAAAATAAACTGATTAATATTCGAAATAAGACCTGAACATTACTACACTTATACTTTTGCCAATTCAAGTCAGCCTATTTCGATTTACTATATCTTGTCTGTTTCTCATGGTTTTAAACGATTTTGGGCATTCCAAAATTATTGAAGAGTCTTCTTCAACTTTGTAGTTTAAAGTTTTATTATAATCCTTTTGGTTGTTAATCAAAAGTGAGTTTGAAAATTATTGGTTAGTGCAGACTTTTTTTTTCAACATTGTAAATCAGCCAACTTTGATTTTCTCTATATGCTTTATTTCTCATTGTTTTTTTGATGATTTTAGACGTTTCGGATCCTTAAAGAGTATGAAACCTTTTGGTCTTTATAGAGGTTGTTGTTTTGATACTCCAAATCAACTTAATTTGGCTTGCTCGACCTTATTAGTTACTTCTCACTTTCTAATGATCTTTGACATTACAAAAATTGTAACAAGCATTCTTCAACTTTTATGTTTTGGATTATTATTGAGTCTTGAGGAGTGTATCGGGTTTTCTGGCTAGATTTGACTGTATGTGAGGCCCTTTCCTTAGGTTATGTTATTTCAGGATTAGAAGTGAACATTATTCGGGTAGTTGATATTAGGTTTATGGAATAGAAGCGAAGATTGTATTCTAATAAATAATTTGCCCAATTTAGGTTAATTTAACGGATTGTTAATCGTGGTTGTTTAGCTTCGTATAACTTGGATTGAGGTAAGGGATTCTATCTGAAACCAATTTCTCAAAATTAATTTTGTATTTCATTCAAATTTGTTATCGTTATTCTTGGACTCTATTATGTTTGAGATAAGCAGGTATGTTACCTTTAAACCCTACTTTGAGCTTTAACATTCATTTAAAAATCCTTATCGATGTTCATAATTTATTACTCATTGAGCATCGATTTATGCATTGAATTAGTGTTTATTGTACTCTGAATATCGACATGAGTTCGTGTATTGAGGCGTTATAAGGATGGTTTGTATTTGGGGTAATATAATGATGGTATGTTATTACGGGAGACGCTAGTACCTTAATGGTTTAGTTAGTGTACGTATGCATATGTAATCATATGTACCATTGATATTTGATTTAAGGGACTGGGTTAAATCTCTTTCCACATTGTCATTGAACACTGCCTGTGTGGCTTTACTAAGTGTTACCTTGTACTACCTGTATGACTTTGCAATCACTCATGTTCAACATCATCTACATCATATACAGTATAATTGAAATTGTTTCCATTGATATTTGATTTAAGGGACTGGGTTAAATCTCTTTCCACATTGTTATTGAAATAAAATATGTAAATCGTTTCTATTCCCTCTTCTGAATTTGGAGCAACGTTACTGAGCTCTCAAAAGCTCATAACTTTTTTCAGTTCCATTCTACAGGTAATGCCCAACAATAGGGTAATTGGAATTGTCAGAACTTGAATAAGAAGTCGGTTGGAAATTTTAGTATTTCATTTAGTTAAGCCCCTACAAGAGAAAGTACCATTCAACTTATTTTCACTAGTATTTAAATTTGGTCTGTTCATTGAAGAATAGTTAATTTGAGAGTTTGAGTTCTTGTAGAATCTCTAATATACATTGGAGCTATTTATTGAATTGATGTTATTGATTGATAAGTTATTTATCGATTGATTATCTAACGCTCCAAAAATTTTGGGGTGTTACATTTGTATAAAAAGGTTCCTACTAAGTCTGATGCACTTAAACAATATAATGCTGATAAGCAATGCTTAGTTGATTATTTTTTAAAAATTTGATGGTAAAATTAGTCTTACATCTGACGTTTGGAGATCTCCTTAGACTATGCTTTGTTATTTTTCTTGTGACGGCACATTAGATCAATTCTGATTGGATTATATATAAGAGCATCATTACTTTTGAATATATCCATATCCACATGATGCATCACATGTTGCAGACATTATAATTCGAGCATATAAAAATGTAATATAAATGACAAGATAATGAGCGTTAGTTTTGATAATGCTTTCAATTATAATGTTGCCATTGAATTGTTAAAAACGAACTCCAATTATAAGTGAAAAAAAATTTCATGTTCAATGTGTTTGCCATATAATTATTGATTTAGATGTTCAAGATGGTTTAACTGTTGGAGGATCAATTTTTTTTTTCCAAAATAAGGGGTATGGTTACAAGTATTAATTCGTTGGGCTCGAGAATTACAAGAATTTAAAGGTTTCTGTGCTCAATATAATATGCCCAGTGAAAGACCTATAACAAGTATCTACCACAGGTGGAACTCTACATATCATATGCTTTTACATGTTATGGTATGCGAACAAGTTAATATCCACTGCATACTAACCAAGTTCACATAAGACTTGTCAACTCTAGATGAATGGCAGTTAGCTACATACATGGTTGAATTTTTTGAGGTATTTTACACATCTACCATTCTGGTGCATATTCTCCCATCTCCTCTCTCGCTATACTAAAAATACTTAAGATGGTTGAAGTTTTAAACAAGAGGAGATATATGGAACTTATGGTGAGATAGTAAAATTAATAGATGAAAAATTCAATAAATATTGGTAGAAATTGCATGTTGTTTTTGCTATTACCATTGTTTCGGATCCTGGTTCAAGTTGTATGCTGTAAATTATTCAATTGCAGAAATTAGTGAAAAAAAAGGGCTATGGGTTGGCTGTGAAGACTCGCTTATAACTTTCGTGAGTTCGTCGTTTGAACAACTTTATAATCATTATCGAAATTCCACTAATGTGCGTGTGTGCTCTACATCATCGACCTGTTAACTGTATTATGAGTCATATCTTAAAGGTACAGAAGATGTGTTGGCAAAACAATCAAGAAGAAAAGAACATTCTACAAACTTTTCTTCATTTTTTTTCTTATAAGAAAATTGGTTTATATGCAAATACTAACCATTATGCTTCATTGTCATTAGATGAGTAAAAGAATTTTGATTTATTAACATTTTGAAAATAAAATGAAAAAAAACTATTGTGTTTATCCCAAATTTTCGACGATGTACTGGCAGCATAAGCCTCAACAGTTGTTTTAGTGTCGTGTTTTTCAGAGAGCGGAAGGGTGTTGAATGATAAGAGGAGTCGCCTTAATCCCGAATCATTGGAATAATGTATATGTTCAAAGGATTATCTTGATGTGAGATACAAAGAGCAAGATAAACCAATTGATGGTTGGAAGAGCAGCAATTCAAGCATTGAAGATCTTACAGATGATTATGTAATTTCTTTTATTGTTACTTTTCTCAACATACTAGAACATAATTTTTTTCAAAACATAGTTTACATAGTCGCCGTAAATATTTTTCAAACAAATTGAATATATTTAAAGTAAAAAATACATATGAACGTGCTTCACTTTTTTGGAAACTTATTATTTATATATACACAAAATATGTAATCTGACCTCTTTGTTTACAAGCAACCGACCCCAACCCTGGATTAAAGGATGAGGGCTACAAACAAATTTATCATAAATTTAAGTTTATTGCAAATCTAAAGAAGACTAAAAATGATCTAAAAAGAAAGTGAAAATATTTGGGCCAGCGCTAAATTTTGGGCCAAGGGCTTATATTAGGGCTGGGCCCTCATATTATTAAGGTAGCCCGACCCTCTTTTTTGAAAAGTCCATTGGGGCCGGGCTAGGCTCGGCTTAAGCTCGGTCCATTGACACCTCTACGCCTACCTTACCCCTTGGAGGATGGCCCTAACACTCTTGAAGCGCCACTCTGTTGGTGCCCATGCAGGGCTCTTCCCAACACAGTAAGAAGCTCTACCTAAGGCTGCCTCGACACGAGGCTGCCTCGACACGAGCACTTCTTGCCACAGAGGTGGTCATGCAAGCTCCCCAAGAGTTCTAGTCTGCTTCAGGTGCATGCTGTGACGCTAATGACATTTGGACGCTGAGACATCCACACAAAAATTATCATTACTTACTGGCTTCTCAAAGGGGGATGACCCTCAGGTCGCTTTGAGTACGGCTCTTTGGAGGGCTTCAAGCTTAATCGCCATCCCTACATCAGATTTACTTGTGTCCCCTGGTGCTTTGTTGGACATTTCGAGGGCACTGGACTGGAGGCTAAGACAAGAGTTGCTTTTACAAACACACTTCTGCAATCTTGTTTCTATTACACTTCTTAGCGAAAGGGTGAAGCTAAGAAGTGTAATAGAAAGAGCATGACTGCGAATGTCAAAGGTGGATGGGGGTGGGGTGCAAGGAAAGTTTTAGTCAAACTCAAATATGAAAGAGCGTGACTGCGAATGTCAAAGGTACCGGCCCTGTTCTATTTCATGAAGTGAGGGAGTTTGATTGTACCTTACGATTTAGTAGATGAGTATAAGACCTTTTCGTCTTACCTTAAAAAATACTGATAACCGCGAAGTCAGAATATGATTATTGTATATGAACAATGTGCAACATTATTCCTAATGATCTGAATTAACAATACCTTTTGCTTGCATTTATATCCATCATGATGGATATAATCTTTCTTGTTATTCTAAGCGATATGAATACTTTGTAAGGATTATTGTTAATGATTTGAAATATCAATACATTTTGTTTACTACAACCGAATTGGTTGTTGCTCGTTCCTACAAAGGTAGATAACGTGAAACCTAATGAACAATTAAGGTAAATTAGTAATAAGAAAACCTTTTCCGTCTTACCTTATAGACTCCCGACAACCCCCAAGCCAGACGCATATGATTGATGTTTATGACAACTATGCAACCGTTTTCCTTAATGATCCAAATTGCCAAAACGTTTTGCTTGCGTATCCATCGTGACCCCATTATAGATATGGAGATGAATATAGATAGTCTTTTCGTTAATTCTAAGCGTTTTGTTATTCAAAGCGGTGGTGCAAAATTAGGATGAAGGCAAGTGAGCCTAAATGTAAGAAGTTCGTGTTGGATTCGAACTCTACAAAAATTATGCTATACACCACATAGCTCACAATGATGATGGCCGAAGGTTGTATAGTTAGGGACTTATGTTCATTCTTTAAATTTACATGAGCGTCCTTGGAGCCATTACCTTGGTTACCGTGTACACATCTATGTACATTCTTTAACCCGCCCACACAACTTTGTACATTCTTTAAACCTTGCTTGATATAACGTTTTTACTAGAGAAATTTGGACAGAGAGTTGACGTACTATCGCTTAATTGATTTGCTCTCGCTTAATTGACTTGCTTTACATGCCATTAGATATCAAATTATCGCGTGGTGCATTGGTGCTGGGCCTATTACTACTCTGCAAAGTTCAGTATCTCTCCTCATTTTATTATTATTATTTTTTTAGTTAAGTAGGAGAATTTGTATCATCAAGTGGTCTATTTTATCGGTTACACGAATAGCTAGTAGGCTACTATCTGAAAAATGCAAAACATAAAGTAGCAAGTAAAGACCAGATCGAAGGGGAACTTTAAATAAGTACATATAGCTATTCACGTTTAAAGGACACACAACACACAAAAACAAAAAATCAATATTAAGTGCTTTAAATTGTGATGTGGTAGTCATGACTAACTTGATTCCGACTTGTTGATTATCCTTACCATGTCACTAGCTAATTTCGTTTCTTGCAGTTATCTACCTGGAGCATAGGATACTGTTTGGATGCAAATTGAGGATTATATTAACCCAATATCTTTCCAGTCCGGTGTGCTAAGCCATCGCATTTGAGCGAGTACAGGTAAAACATGAAGGTTGATGTACAGAAACCTTACAATGCGGTACTGCATACTTGAAATTCAATTAGTTGAGATGTTTTGCACTAATCAATTCTCTCAATATTTAACCAAAAAAAAAAGAAAGAAAAAAGAAGGAAAAAAAAATAAAAAAAAGAACAAGAGGAGTTCTGTAAATTTGTGAGACTAACCGAGTCACCACTTTACAGCTATTCCGAACCCAAACCCGACTGAACCCCCTAGAAAAACTCAACCCCCACTGTGCATACGCATGGCTGAAAAGGGCTTGTGATATAGCCGAGCTAAAGACGCAAAAACTTGTAGCGAGAGAGTTTTATCTAGGAGAGAAAAATGGAGGTGGTGACAGAGAGAGTGAACAAGCTCAACATCTCAGCATCGTCTGTTGAGTATCAGAAGAAGAACCTCATTCAGGTCTCCAACACCAAGAGGTCCCTCTTCTTCTATGTCAACCTTGCCAAGGTATCATTGCATCTGTGTGTAGGTGTTCACTCTAATCAATCTCCATGTACAAGGTTAATTTACCTGGAGTTTTAGGGTTTTTGTGACCGAACCAACGGGGGTGTCCCATGTAAGAAATCTGAAGGTGTAATTAGTTTGGAGAAAAAAGGGTTGTCTTTAAATTTGTTTGGTTACAAGGAAATGTGAACGGGGTGACAAATTCTAGTGGTTTTTGTTTCATTTAAGATTCCTAATTTGAGGTTAATTTACTTTGGTGATGTGAAATTTAAGCTATGGGGTTTTAGAGTTGCCCGCGTGCGTGTGCGCTCCCATATTTGTGTATAAGCTTATGTTGCCTGAGATTTTAGGGTTTTGTGTGACTGAACCAAAGGAGGCATCCATCTAAGAAATTAAATTTTTAGATAATTTGACAAAAGGATTGCCCTCGAATTTGTTTGTGGTTGCAAGGAAATCTAATGGGTGGAAAACTTTTTATTTAAATTTGAGGCCATTTTGCTTTGGTGATGTGCAAGTTAAGTCTGGGGATTCAGGGTTGTGCGTGTGTGTGTACACATCATAAGCATTTTAGGGCTTTGTAACTGAGCCTAAGGAGGGGTTCTGACTAAAAGTTTGAATATCTAATTAACTGGGCAAGGTTTGCCCTCAATTTGTTTGTGGCTGCAAGGAAATCAGAAAGTAATATTTCTTGTGTCTTTTGTTTTGTTTGTAAGTTCCAATTAGTGAGGCCATTTTATTCGTGACTATTGTTTAGTGTTATGACATCCTTTTTGGCATTATGATGATGATATCCTGGTTTCCAGATCATGTAATTATTTGGCAAAGGATTACCCTTAAGTTTCTTAAGAAATATGAAATCTAAAAGAAAACGATATAATTATTTGTATACTTTGATTTGTAACTTTCTGAGTTGATTAGAGTTTCCAATTGACTGTATTAGAATTTCCAATTCTATGCTAATTATGGATGCACACATTTAAGAAGTTATATCCATGCAGTGGAAGTATATGTCGTTTATTGAAAGCTATATTCTGGTTGAATGTGCAGAAGTATTTGCAGCAATACAATGATGTGGAACTTTCCGCACTTGGAATGGGTAATCCCTCCTTATCTAATTTGCAGACTTTTGTGTTGCCATTTCTTGGTTTCCTGTTTAAGCTAAGCCTTTGCTTGTAATACTTAATAGAAAGCAATAGGTTGGGTTGATTAAGAGAGTCAGCTATGCCATAGCATTACCAATGCTGCCTCTGTAGTTGTTTATGAACTGGATATTTTTGAATTATAATTTTTCTTTGAAATTGTTTATAATCATGTGAGCAGATGAATGAATAAATTTTGGCTGCTGCTTTCCACGTTTAACCTATGTTATCTCTTCAAACCTTAGTTGCACAAAGCGGGGGCGGGTGCGGGGGCGGGAGCGGGGGCGGGGGCGGGGAAGCGTAAGCACCAAGAAGAATCTGAGGTTGGGAGCGGCTTGAATAAATAAATGCGTAAAGAGTATTATCATTTGTTTAGCATAGTTTACATAGATAGCAACAACAAACAAGGAGACTTTAAGGACTTGAAGGAAGAGAGAAACAAGGAATTGAGTTGAAAAGAGCTTGATTTTCATGTATTCTATCACTTGTTCCATGCATCTCTATCCAGCTAGCGGGATCGAGTTCCCATCTTAGCTTGGGACGAGATCCCATGGAGCTCCTAACTTGGGATCGCAAAAGCGAGTTTCCGAGAGAGAAACGCCACCATATTAGGAGTTTCCTGCAACTAAGCTTCAAACTGCTACGGTTCTATCAACTTGTGTTTAGATATCACTACCTGCTATTGTTCATCTAATTAAGTTACCTTTTAGAAACATTTTGCAGAGAGATTGTGGTTTGACTCTTACTTAAGACGCCCTGGAAAACAACTATGAACTTTTTCTACTGCTGGTGGAACATATAGAGTAACAAGTGAAAATTTTCATCTTATGGTTGGGAGAAATTTCCACAACTGGGATTTCCCCACATTCAGGAGGAATTTCTACAACTATTCTCTGACCTTTTTGGGTGCCTTCAGACATTGGTGCATAAAGGTGAGGAGGATTAAATAATTTGGAAAGGAGACCCTCAGGGCAGACCCAGTTTTCCTTGGGAATACGTCTGCCACCGCTGAGGGTGTGCTTTTCTTGGAAGCGGCTTGAGTGTGATTCTCATGGAGGAGAACCTTCAAAAGAGGCGAAGAGTGTGGTTAATTGCTGTATTATGTGCAAATCCGATGAAGATTCTGTGTTCATCTTTTTCTGCAGTGTGTTTACTAGAGAGGTTCGGTATCTGGTTCTTAGTGTTGTGGGCTTGAGTTGGGCGATGCCTTGTCCGGAGGTGGATCTTTTGTGGAGTTTGTTTCACAAGAAGAGGAGGGGAGTCGAGAAGTTGTGGGGGTGGATCCTCCCATCTCTGTTAAGGTGGGAATTTGGAGATGCCTTATAGTTAAACGTCCTTTCTCTTTTACTCTTTGTGGCTGGGCTAAAAATGATTTTCCCTTGTCCAATGAAGCCTAAGCTTCCTTAGTTGAGTGTGCAAATAATTTTCTTGCCCTTCATTGGCTATTTGTTTTTGTGAATACTGCTTGCTTATAAGAGAAAACATCAGGGCCGAAGCAGAGCCACCCACCCAAACTCAGTTGATTCAACCTTCTGAACACCCTCCAGTTAGATGCTTTTGTGTCACCACACCCTTTTCATACATGGTGTTTAGATTTATTGGGGAGATCACACTAGCAGTTCGGTGTAAAGTTTGGATTCTAGTGGCCACAGAGCAAAGATGGTACATATCCCATCTAACCTCTTCACGTTGCTCTAGGTAACCCAGGGTCGAGGAGTAATAGATCCATTTTTGATATTACCAGAGAGCCCCTTTTTTTTGTGTGTGTGTGTGTTTTTTTTTTGTTTTGGGGGTGGGGGTGGAAGGGTGATGGTACCACGTAGTAGACCATTTCAGAGAATCAGAAAGATGGAACAGGCTTTGCTGGCGGTATTGATGATTGCCGTGCTGCAACAAAATTTATAATATTGAGATACCCTTAGTTACCAAATGAGAATTTGTCATCTATATGACCCGACTTAGATTGGCTTATGATAGAAGGGCTTCATGGAGTTGAGCTGGAACCAAGAAGTTTTAGCTTCAACTGAGTTTGACAAAAAGCAAAGTTTGGCCCTTATCATGTTACGAACTTTTATGATGCTTTACAGTTATGAAGCACTAAAACTTTCAATAGGTGCCATGCTGGGTTCAGATCGAGACATGCAGAACGTACACTTGCGTGCCCCACAAGTTTATGTTCTGCGTGTTGATTGCTATTTTGATTGTTATGCTTAAAAATATTTACAACTTTGCATGGTGGTGCCCTGTCAGAGATCTGACGGGAAAATGGTGTGCTCTAGTCTTCTTCTTCATTGGAAGTGCTACTTAGAATTATTGCAAAGTAAAATTGAATGGCCATGTGTGTTGGGCGAGCTTTTGCATAATTTTCTCTGAGTAGCTGGTCTTAGACTCGAACCAGGTATTCTTGAGTTTGTTTAATAGTAGTGCAAATAGCCCTGTAATTGACTAATCGAAGTTTTAAAGAATAGTTGTTATCCTTCTACAATCTAAGTGGTGCATTTACATTAGCTTGCTTTGCCGAATTGAGGAGTTGAATAACATTTCAATTCTTTATTTAGTTGTATTCTAATATCTTAACTGGCAAGTAAAATCCTGTTTGTTTCCTGGAAAACAGCTCAGGAAAAACAATTTATGAAATATTTTTCTGGAAAGTAGTTTCTCAAAGCATGTTTCCTTATAAAGTTCAGTTGTTTGGTTGGCTTGAGAAGATAAAAGTAAATTATTTGATATGGTAACATTGAATAACTATGATTCAAGGCGGAGAATTTTTTTTTTTTTTTGGGGGGGGGGGGGGGGTGGGCGCGGAATGAAGGGGGGGGGGGGGGAGCCTTAAAAACATAAAACTGGTTAGTGTATATAAAAGTTTTAGATGTAAAAGGAGAGAGCTGTAAGGCGTTGAGTGTGGGCATCCGACGAAGAATGACTTACCGACTTTAAATCCTTTAGTGGTTTTCCTGAGTTTTCATCTTCAATTATTGGCTTCAACTTATATTCAAGGGTGCACCAAGCACCAGAAATGAAAAGCCTTTCTCAGAAGATGCTTTCCGTGAAGCAAACAGGGCCTAAGCTGGACCTTCAGCAAACTCAAAATGCAATCATAAGCAAATGCAACCTTCTATAAAGGCCGATCCCACCAATGCAGGCTTGGGAGATGTGGAGTAAAGTAAGAGAGAATGTAAATAAAATAGTGTATCAGTTTGTTCGTACTGGGTTAAATCATTATGCCTTAATTGGCATTAAAAAAAACTGTCCCTGACATAAGGCAATACCATTTCACAGTGTGAGTTCTTATCTTAAAATCATTCCCCTTCCACCCACCTAGCCACCCATGATTGAAATCAATATCATGGAGCATTTACCTTGAAGTGTTTATTCTAACTTGTTTGCTAAACATGGTTTTATATAGTCCAATGCTTGAAGTTCTTGGTCTCGTGCTGGTTATTAGGCTATTGCAGTTGTCACTTTGCAGCCAGCAGTTGCTAAAATCCTTTTGATGAGTTTAGCTAAAGAATGCTTAGGTGGATGTGCGGCCACAAAAGGAGGAATACAATAAGAAGTGAGGATATTTGCAACATAGTGGGGGTGGTGCCAATTGTGAGGGAACATCGCTTAAGACGGTTTGGTCATATCTGACGTAGACTTAAAATTGCCCCTGTAAGAAGACGTGATTTGTACCAAGCTGACGGGGTAAGACAAGGTAAGGGTAGATTGAAGCCAACTTGTGTGAAGTACTGAGTAAAAACTTGATTGCTAGAAATTTATCATAGAAATGTGCTTCAATAAAGAAGAATGGAAGAAAAGGATTCCTGTAACCGACCCCAACTAGTTTGGGACAAAGGCTTGGATGATAACGACGGCGACGGCGACGAACGACGACGATGAGGTCTTTCCTCATGTTTAATGCGAAAATTATAGGATGGTATTCAAGTAGCTGAGTTGAGCAAAAGCCATTCCTAGAACTTCAATTGTTTGGTGGGAGATAGTTTTTGGTGTTTGAGGACAATTGCCCAGTAGTAACTGGAATGGGATCGTTTAAGTTGACGTGTTACACATGATCATCTCAGATTTGGACAGTGGAGGTTGGGGGCAAGAGAGCAACATGTAGGGCCGGTAGGGAGGCAGTGTGGTAGAGCTTGGTACTAGCTTGCATGGAAAATCAGGAGAATGACTGAGAATCCATGCTTTCTGCTCAGTTTTCCTGGCAAGACATTCTGAGCACTTGTTTAGTGAACAAGGACTTGAGTAGAATACTTGCTGCATCTAATGGCCAATGCTAGAGAGGATGTCCTTGAAGAATCAATCTGCTTGCCTCATCTTAAAGGGAAGAAACTTGATGTCTTGTGGTGTGGAATCTTGCTAAGCTATGTAATACCCTGGAAAAATGCTATACCAGTTGTCTGATTTCATTAGATGGGAAGGCCAGCTGGGCAACACATTAAGTGAAGAAAGATGCATGGCTTGAATAGCACGTGACCCGGGACTTCTGTTTATATGGTGGATGCGGAAGGGAGAAATTCCTATGCACATGAAAGAAATATCTCTTAGCAAATATAATGCCCGTCCTGTAGAACAGCCGTGTATCATGCTCGACAAACTTTGCCCCTTACAGTTGATCCAATACTGATTACACGCTAGCGACACTTTCTTGAGTCTCAGCTTAAAAATCAGACTTGCATGAGTGTGAAAGCATGTTATGTGTTCAGTCCATGTGACTTTTCAACACTGGAGAAATTGAATACCCTGAGCTCTTGGCATGCTTCTAAGTGGAATGATGCACTTGAGGCAATAAGTACAATTACTGAGCTAATGCCCCGGGCCTAGGTACTTGCTTTACGAGTCTCTCAGGAAAGAAGGTTCCTTGTCGAGATGCTTCTGAAGTCTCTATTGGTTGCTTAGATTTGGTTGTCCCAATATGCAGATATGCATCTGTTATTGCATATAAAATCTTTCTCCTCCACTCTTAGTGACTTCCATCAATTAGATCTTTGTTCTTAAACGATCAGGATAGCATTAGAGCATCCTTTGACGCCATATATTATAATTGTTCAATTTTGTGATGATTACAATTTAGTACTTTAGGTGCCTTGGTTGTGCAAAGCAATATGGCATGGCAAACGATGTTTTGTGTCTTTTAGTTTTACTTTGTTAATTATTCGGCATTTGCAAAATTGCGTGATTATTATACTACTGCCACCTATGAATATTGCCATAATCTTGTTGGTTGATGTAATAGCTTCTCATATTGTGTAATTTCTTGCAGCTATTACCACAGTGGTCTCGATTGCTGAAATTCTGAAGAACAATGGATTGGCTGTTGAAAAGAGTTTGATTCTTACTCCTGTCCTCTATTTCTCACAAACCTACAGTTCTGACCTGGAATTAGGTGATGTAATATTTCTTTCTTAGCAGAAATCAGGACACTGACCGTTGACATGAGGGATGAACCAGGAGCACGACCAATCCCCAAAGCAAAGGTAATTTGCACATGTAACACAGGTCCATGAGAAGATGGTGTTGATAAATGCCCCGCTTGCTTATACAATTGTAGTAATTTGCACATGTAACACAGGTCCATGAGAAGATGGTGTTGATAAATGCCCCGCTTGCTTATACAATTGTAGCGTAATGAAAATAGGTTTTAAACCCATGATGATTCAGGAAATCGTACTAAATTTGTTACTGTTGCAGTGTATCTATTGTCAAGATCAATACACTCAAACATTGAAAAAGTCTTAGAGGAATATACACATGGAATGGTGGACCTCATTGACTCATTGATTAGTGCTGGGCCTTCTCCTTGCGTATGGGACGAGAGATATCGGGCCACTAGAAGTCATCAATTGATGAAAAATAAACTTGATCTGTCTTATTCTATGCTATTAGAGTGGTGCATTAGTGGCTTGTGTTGCCAACAAGGGTTGGTTTAGCGGTCCCCAGGATCCCAACTCAGGTTCCCCACCTGGGTTCGAATCTTGCTCGCCGCACTTGTTGGTGGCAAACTTACGTCCTCGCCTTGCATGTGTTACACACACGGGTCCTTGTGCGCTTTGGCCCTGATATAGGTGCGGGAATCGGGGGCTGAGATGTATGTAGCGGCCTTGTAGGTCCCCGAGGTGCAATACTTCCTGCCGGTTGGATTAGATCCTTACGGTCCAGCCTTTTTTGCACCAAAAAAAATAAATTAGTGGCTTGTGTTAGTGAACAAATTAATTTGTGTTAGTGGTGTGTAAGTTACAAGTACATTAGTGTCATGTGTGCTTAGTGCAAGTAGTGGGCTAATATGTTCTTGAAGTATTGGGTTAGTGGTAGCATAATTCCATGTGTAGAAAATGATTAGAGAGTAAGAAAAAGGAGATAAATAAAATTTTGAGTGTTCTGATGTGTTCTCTTAAAGATCTCTCTATTGCCTGTTCCTAATTTGTCTCCAACACCTTTTACTTCTGTTGCCTATACATGATACGCAGAATTGTTTCCCTTTGGGCTCCAGTTGGTCTTGCTGGAGGGTCTCTTAATTAACAATAGCTTAAGAATAGTCAGTACAGCCTGCAAACCTGGACCAATTTATGCCTTAGCTTTTTGGGTCATTAGAAGAGAAGTTTCTCTGCAAATTTTTTTCTATTATTTTTACTAGTAAATTCATCATTTGCAGCTTTCAAGATTCAAAGTTAAATAAATTTTCAGTTGTTAGAGCGCAAATTCAACTATTGTTGAAGTCGCATGTTTGTTCCTCTATTTTAGTTTACATAATGTATGAAAGTCTTTATAGTATTTGAAATCTTCTACATTTTGTAGATTGAGATCGTGCTGGGAAAGACGGAGAAGTTTGACGAGTTAATGGCTGCTGAGGCAGAGGAAAGGGAGTTTGAAGATGGGGAGGAGCGGAACTAAACCCACATTTACCTGGAAATCGGACCTAGTCTTGATCATAATGTACGTTAGTAACCCTGAAGCCACTGTTATCCTCACTTTCCAGCTAAAGAAAAAGATGCAAAAACATTATTTTCCCAAGTAGCATTTTACTAGACTACGAGTGGTAGTGGTAGATTATTGAACAGAACGTCTTGGTGTTCTTGATTCAATTTTTGAGTTGAGCTTCTTTCTACATACACCACCATTAATCACGGTTCAAGGCTTTCTCGTTTTTGTTTCAGGGTAGAGACATATTTACCATTGAATTGTTTGCAGGGTTCATCATCTCGATATTCTCCTTTTGTGCTAGATTTAGATTGGCGTCTTCCTTTGATGGAACAATGAATTCTATTTTTTTATTTCCTATTTGGACTTTGTCTATTCAGGGATAAAAGAAATGGCGGAAAGATTTAATAGTTTGAGACAACATATTGGTCTTTGTTCTGAAGGAACTTGATACATATGATTTGATGGTGATTGTAGTTGGTTTATTTCTTCTTTTTTTTTCCCCCCAGATATAACAGAGCTATGCACTGTCTATCCCCTTGGTCGTCGGTTTATGGCAGTCTCTTACGGGAAGTTTGTTTTAGTAGTACTTTTGCGGACAGAGTCCGAATGGTGCTCTGGGGTGCCCGAGGCAGGGTGCCTGGCATGAAGAGGTGGTGTGACCTGCTAGGGTTGGGGGCCGGGTTGGATTCGCACACAATCGTGCAGCCTCTTGCGGTTTTTTGATTTGTCTTATGTATGTCTTGTTTATGTTTGGAGTTGTCTTAAGTTTCCGTTTTTTCTGCTTTTTGGCCTTCTTGTTTGTAGCTTTAGGGCTTTTATGTTGTCCAGTTTATAGCTTAGTGTTGGGCGAGGTCTTAGGTTTTTGCTGATATAGGAATAGTGTTGTTTTAGTGGTTGTCTACAGCTTTGTTGTTCTGCAGATCCTTCCATTGGATTCTGTTTAGGACTTGGGGTCTGGATAGTGAAGCTGCGCTGTCATCCGCCATCTTAAGCCCTCAGATTCAAATGAAGCTATTTTTCCTTGTATCATCCCCTTTTATCAAATAAAACCAAAGAAGTATGGCTTGGATTGCTACTTAGGCTTCCGAAACAACGTAGTGTTGGGAAAACTTGGTTTTATGCTGCATTGAATGGACAGTCTTGACTTAGAAAACATTTTTCTATCTTGCAATGGCAATTGTAATGCCAATCAAGCAAGAGCAGCTTTCCTGTTTCCTCTAGTAACGTTTTCAATCTACTTTCTCCTATAAGTTGTATGAACACTCTATTCCGAGAAGACACTCGTGGTCACTATATGGTGAGCTATTGCTATCTGGGTTGTACGTGTGTTTGGCTTGCAGAAGTTTCACCAGTGTTCGTAGTTGGGTTCCAAGCTTAGATTACTTGAGGTAAGACAATTTGCAATTCCTGAGGACTGAAGTGCTGCTGTCTAATTCTATCATAAAGGGCTCTTTGTTGGCGTTGAGTTTGACTGCTAATGTCTAATAAATTTTTTTCGACGCGTAAAGCCTGCATTGGCTCTCATAGTGTTTTTATGTTTCGGACTTCACAGGACACCTGGAAAGCAAGGGGTTTTATGGAACTTTATTATGCCCTTGTAACTGACAGTCTGACGTCCGGACAGTTCTACTTCAACAAATATAGGACTAACTAAACACCACACTTCTTAGATTTACTCAAAATTGTACTCAGTACCGACTAATTATTTTTCTTACATCAAAATAATTTTTTTTAAATTTTCAGTTTACAGATTTAACATAATTAGAGAAAAGTCGGTAATATTCTCATAAAAAACGTTAATTTACTAATCACCATTACTCAAGAGCTTACCAATTCACCATTGCACTGCTGTCATCGCCAACATCGTTAATCTATATCACAGCCACCACTTCCCCCACGCCACAACAAAAATTGAACTCTTAATTACCGATTTATGTAACCACCACCAAAGTCCTTGCCACCACTTTTTAGTTTCACCATCCACCACCACCACTAACTGTGGATCTAGATCCACCATTGTTCTTTCTCCAACCTTAGTTGCAGGAAACTCCTAATATGGTGACGTTTCTCTCTCGAAAACTCGCTTTTGCGATCCCAAGTTAGGAGCTCCATAGGATCTCGTCCCAAGCTAAGATGGAAACTCGATCCCGCTAGTTGGATAGAGATGTATGGAACAAGTGATAGAATACATGAAAATCAAGTTTTTTTCAACTCAATTTCTTGTTTCTCTCTTCCTTCAAATCCTTAAAGTCTCCTTATCTGTTGTTGCTATCTATGTAAACTATGCTAAACAAATGATAATACTCTTTACGCATTTATTTATTCAAGCCGCTCCCAACCTCAGATTCTTCTTGGTGCTTACGCTTTTCCGCCCCCGCCCCCGCTTCCGCCCCGCTTTGTGCAACTAAGCCTCCAACACTTTAATCAAGTCAGAAAAAATTTCAGAGCTAGATCCAAATATCTGACTCCCAAATGGGTATGAATCCGCTTTACTCCCGATCGGGTCACTCAACATCTCGCCGCTCTTACCTGTAGGTCGTGACTTTCCATGAGTGGTCGTTTCCTGTCCTTGCTCTGCTGCCTCTGGCCCGTCCTCTACTATGTGTATGTGGGTAATGGGCAGCAGGGGGTGGGAGCAGCAGTGATAGTAGCAGCAACAGGCGGCGGTGGGAGCTAGAGGATGGCAGTAGGTGGTATAGACCGTGGGTGGGTCGGTTTTGGTGGGTGAGACAGATTGCGCGCGCGTTCGTGTTTCGGCGGTGGTGGTTGTGTGGGGATATGGGTATAGGCAGTGTGTCTCTGTCTCTGTGTGTGCGTGTGGCAGTCACTGGTGTGTCTGGCCCAAATTCAGTTAGTAGAATTCCCAGCTTTCTCATTTTGAGTTTCTTTCCTTCATGCTTTCGTCGGTCAACAACTAACCACAATTCTCGTGTAGTTCTTCACTCTTGTGCTTTTAGGATAGGAGCTTCAGGGAGTTCCTATTACAGAAGGGGACTCTTACAAGATGCTTTGCATACAGACCTATTGCATCCTTTAGATAGCTGCCTTCTACGTACATACGGACCCACTCTAAGAAAGGATTCATACCCAGGCTAGCCCTACCTCTACTTTCAATGCTTGAACGTTGGAGTCCTTTGCTCAATATGTTGTCTATTGTCGTGATTGACTCGTTTTACTCCACTTTACCACAGCAACTACAGCAAGCTGCCTAGCTCACTGGCTTGTATGACTTTAACCTAACAACCTAGTTCAACAAGCCAACTCCTATTGAATGTTGATAAATGGCCATTGGAGATGATGGTAGCTGATTCAGTACTTTTTTCCTCAACTTATTATATCTGCGGCTGTGAGTGTAGTTTAGGGGCATGTGACGGTGGTGATAGGCAGTGCGTGCTTGTGGGTGTCCGTGTGTATAGGCAGCGTGTGGGTATGCGTGTTTGTGTGTGATTTTGTGATGGGCAAAGTGTGCGTGTCAGGGTGTGCTTATATGTGTGTTGGGCAGTGAGCGGGAATGGAATGGGTTTGGTATGGGGGGATGTTTCGATTGGCGATGGTTGCCAATGATGGCCGACGGTGTGCATGCATGTGAATACTTAGTTTTAGATAAACTTCAGAATTCCCATGTGTAATCAGTCCTTGAATATTGAGCCATACAGAGAATTCTAAAAAGTCTATTAACGTTAATCCCATAACTTCAATCTGAACTACATGCCATCATTGTTACCACTGCAAGAACCACTACCTGCCCACAACCAAGCACTATTAGCACTCCATAAGCTACAAGGGGTAATCTCTCAGTTTTGCACTACGCTTTTTCTCTCTGACTTCTCTTTAGCTTTCTCTCTCTAACTTCAGCTTCCCATGGAAGCTCTAGCCTCACATGATGCCCTCCATGGCAACCAGCCGCCATCACTGGAAATCAACGTCGATCCAATAGATCCAACCGAGGAAGGAACAGGTAAGGATCAACAACAAAGATAGTCCAAGAAACCCAAAAATGATCATAGGGATGTACACCCAGATGAAGCGGAAATAAGACTTCAGAAATTGGATGATCCAAGTAGTGCTACTGGTTCACCTCCAATTTTAACCTCGGGGAACAGTTCTAAGAGTAAGTCTTATAGAGAAGCAGTGGCTCCTTCTGCTAGCGCCTCGGCTTTATCGTTTGATCCACAAATTATAGAGTTAACTTTTGATGATGAAAGCAACGAGGATGTGGATATGGAAGAACTCAAGGAGGAAAAGGAGTAAGTATGAGCCAAACATCCCAAGAATCACTCTGTCACAGAACCTGATAAAAAGAATCAGAAAACCCTGGAAAAATAGTTTCATTATCAAGCTCATGGGTAAATCTATTGGTTTTAGGGCGCTTAATACTCTTTGGAGCCTCCAAGGCGACTTCGAAATGATTAATTTGGATGCAGGATTCTTCCTAGTAAAGTTCAGTTTCAATGAAGATTATTACTATGTAACTAATGGGGGTCCATGGATAATCCTAAATCACTACTTAATAGTGAGGAAGTGGGAACCAGACTTTAAACCATCTGAAGCTACGGAAATTAAAACAGCGATTTGGCTCGGGCTACCAGAATTGCCGATTGAATACTATGAAGAGAAGGCTCTTTTTCGCATTGGAGAACAGATCGAAAGACCTCTGAAGATTGATATTAATACGGTGAATTTGACGAGGGGAAAATATGCACGTATATGTGTGGAAATCGACCTCGCCAAACCGCTGATTCCGGCTTTCAAGTTAAGGAAGAGGAAATATAGGATTGAGTACGAATACATCAATAATTTGTATTTTAATTGTGGAAGAATCGATCACAGGAAAGAATGGTGCCGGGAAGTCGGTACCGAAAATATCAGAACCAGTTCGCTGGTGAAGGAAACGACCGTTAATCCTAGCGGTCAGCTGTTCAACAGTAGCAAGGCCATGATGTCAGATAAGTCAGAGGTTCTAGAGCGTGCAGCCCTAAACCTGCGGACTGAAGAAAGTTTTAGGCCTTGGATGTCAGCTAAGAAGAGGGGTAACGGCTACTAAGGCTCAAGAAAACGATGGCCCAGTTAACAGGTTCAGCCCTTTAGCAGAAGAAACCAATGATATGGATAGATCCAAGAGAAAGGAAAGAAACGAGCTTCAAAAGAAGAAGGCATCAAGGCCAAATGAAGGCCCAAGACTCCAGCCCATTGGGAGAGAACACAGGCCGACGCCAAAGAATCTGAATCTGCAATGGGAGGAGGAATCAAATGAACACTTTATCAGCGAACAAGCCCAACAAGCTTCAGTTAGTAAACCGATCAATGGTAAGTTTGGTCCAACAATTCTGGATCGGAGGAGATAGAAACAGATGATGATCCTACGATGGTAACTGATGAAAAGAAGAATGCTCTAGCTAGGGCAGATCTAAGGAAGCCCTGCTCTACCGGCCGAGACTATACAAAGAATAGTCGGCAGACTCCTCCTAACCCCTCTTCTTCGATGGAAATTGTTCCATCAATTCTACCCATTATTATCCCCCAGGATATGATGCATCAGCAGGCGAAACCCCCGATCAATACCCTCCGGGCACTTCGTCCAATGTTTCTGATCCAGACCGAGCAACCAAAGAGATGTTGGTCGATCTCCTTTAACATCAAGAAACCATTTTGAATCGATACAAGAAGAGCGCTAGTGCAGAGATCTACGAAGTTAAGGATCCTAGGGATCATGGATGGCAAATATAGTCTTGCCAAGGTAACGATAGCTTAAATGAGCAATCAGGTACGCGAAGATTTTCACCCTATTAGTTTAGTTTTCTGGTTGTCTTCCCTTCCCTTCTCTGATCTATTTTGGTTTATGGATATTCTTATTTGGAATTGTGATGGGGCTGGTAACAAGAGGTTTCGAAATGAAATTAAGGAAATTGTTAGGAATTTTCATCTTATTATTATCGGTATTCTGGAACCCAGAGTGCAATTTGCTAAAATGGGTACCTGTTTCATAGATCTTAATTTTAACACTTCCTGTATTGTGAATCCGGAGGGTAGATCAGGTGGTCTATGGCTGCTCTGGGATACCACAAAAATAAACTTAAAAATTATTGAGACTAAGAGTCAAGTCATCCATGCCATTGTTTCCAAAAGGGACTATAGTGACTGGATTCTTTCCATTGTTTGCGCTAGCCCTAACCCTAGGAAAAGGGAAGAGTTATGGCAAGACATGTCAAACTTCTCCAACGCTAACTCTCTATCGTGGATGGTGGGGGGTGATTTTAACGATATAGCTTTCACGACTGAGCGTAAATGACAGGGTGATGATGGGAGACTAGCAGAATTAGAAAATTTAGGAATAATATTGATACCTGTGGCTTGATGGATCTTGGCTGCATAGGTCTTAAACTTACTTGGACTGATAGGAGAGAATGGTGGGCTAATATCCAAAAAAGACTTGATAGGTTTTTAGCTACCGGCCGGGACTATACAAAGAATAGCCGACAGACTCCTCCTAACTCCTCTTCTTCGATGGAAATTGTTCCATCAATTCTACCCATTATTATCCCCCAGGATATGATGCATCAGCAGGCAAAACCCCCCGATCAATACCCTCCGGGCACTTCATCCAATGTTTCTGATCTAGACCGAGCGATCGAAGAGATGTCAGTCGATCTCCTTCAACATCAAGAAACCATTTCGAATCGATACAAGAAGAGCATTGGTGCAGAGATCTACGAAGTTAAGGATCCTAGGGATCATGGATGGCAAAAGAGTCTTGCCAAGGTAACGATAGCTTAAATGAGCAATCAGGTACGCGAAGATTTTCACCCTATTAGTTTAGTTTTCTGGTTGTCTTCCCTTCCCTTCCCTGATCTATTTTGGTTTATGGATATTCTTATTTGGAATTGTGATGGGGCTGGTAACAAGAGGTTTCGAAATGAAATTAAGGAAATTGTTAGGAATTTTCATCCTATTATTATCGATATTCTGGAACCCAGAGTGCAATTTGCTAAAATGGGTACCTTTTTCACAGATCTTAATTTTAACACTTCCTGTGTTGTGAATTCGGAGGGTAGATCGGGAGGTCTATGGATGCTCTGGGATGCCACAAAAATAAACTTAAAAATTATTGAGACTAAGAGTCAAGTCATCCATGCCATTGTTTCCAAAAGGGACTATAGTGACTGGATTCTTTCTACTGTCTGCGCTAGCCCTAACCCTAGGAAAAGGGAAGAGTTATGGCAAGACATGTCTAACTTCTCCAACGCTAACTCTCTATCGTGGATGGTGGGGGTGATTTTAACGATATAGCTTTCACGACTGAGCGTAAAGGATAGGGTGATGATGGGGAGACTAGCAGAATTAGAAAATTTAGGAATAATATTGATACCTGTGGCTTGATGGATCTTGGCTGCATAGGTCTTAAACTTACTTGGACTGATAGGAGAGAAGGGTGGGCTAATGTCCAAAAAAGACTTGATAGGTTTTTAGCTAACCTTGCTTGGTCTGAATCCTTACCTGAAGCTCAAGTGTGTAATCTTTCCCGCACTACTTCGGATCACTGCCCTTTGCTTATCAACTGCACAGGTACTTATTTTTCCTCTAGTCCCATTAATAGGCCTTTTCGTCTGGAGGCTGCGTGGTTGTTGCATGATAAATTTCCTGATTTTGTCAAAACTACTTGGAATCAAAATAATGATGACATCCTTAGGAAGACTGATAATTTCAAAGAGCATGTTATTCGTTGGAATAAAGAGGTTTTTGGTAATATTTTTTGTAGGAAAAGACTCTTGCTCCAGAAATCTAGAATTAAATAGCACTGTCACGGGGAGAGAAACACTAGATATTTTCATATCTCCACCATTACCCGTAGAAAAAAAATAAAATTAATGCTTTGCTCAACGAGGAAGGAATTTGGATTACTAACCCCTCGGCTTTGGGTGTTCACATCAATAATCACGTCCAATCTCTTTTCACTGATGATAATCCTAGCCTAAATGAGTTGAGTTGCAACTTTGACTACCCTAGGTTGAGCTATGAGGATGGTAGAATTCTGGATAGTCCCCTTGGGGATGCTGAGATTAAGGCTGCCTTCTTTAGCATCAAGGACCTCAAAGCTCCTGGCCCTGATGGCTTTAACAGCTTGTTTTACCACAAGTTTTGGCATATTGTTGGGAGAAACTGCCGTGATTTTGTTCGAAAATGCTATATTTCTGGCCATATGCCCCCTAAAAACAATAAGGCTCTTGTTACTTTAATCCCCAAGAATGATAATCCCCAAAGAATCACTGATTTTAGGCCTATTAGTTTACTTAATGCTACCTACAAGGCTTTATCTAAGGTTCTTGTTGCTAGAGTTAGACCCTTCCTTAACAGAATTATAAGCCCAGCCCAAAGTAGTTTTGTCCCTAGGAGAACTACGACTGACAATGCCATCATTACTCAAGAAATTTTACACACCCTTAAACATATGAAAGGAAGAAAAGGGGGTGTCATCTTTAAGATTGACTTAGAAAAGGCTTCTGATAGAGTCAAATGGTCTTTCATCCAAAAAACTTTGATGGATCTTAACTTTCCTGATGCTTGGGTTAAAATTATCATGAGTTGCATCACTGACAGCTCTATGGATATCCTATGGAATGGCTCCCCTCTTGACACCATCAAACCTGGTAGAGGAATCAGATAAGGGGATCCCCTTTCCCCCTATATTATTGTGTTTTGCATGGAGAAATTATCTAACATGTTATCTGAATGCAATCTGAAGAAAAATGTGATTGGTCTAAAGGCCTCTAAGGGAGGACCTTTTATATCGCATTTATTTTACGCCGATGATATCATTATTTTTAGCAAATTAGGTGAGAAGGAGTGCACCAAAATTATGGATATTCTTAACAAGTTTTGTGACAGTTCAGTTCAGAAAATAAATTTGCATAAATCTAAGCTCTATGTTTCCCCTAATACCCCCTTGAGCAAAGCCAAACATTTGAGCAACATTTGTGGTATCCCCTTGACTGAAAACTTAAGGGTTTACCTTGGCATCCCTTTGGTTCATAAAAGATTATCCCAAAACCTTTTTGACCACATTTTGCAAAAGGTCCAAAGGAGGTTGGCTGGATGGAAATCCAAGCTTCTTTCTCTTGATGGCAGATCTACTCTTATGCAATCTGTGACTTCAATCATATCTACTCACTTAATGCAAATACAAGCCCTTCCTGCTAAGACCACTGAGAGATTGGACAGGCTTAATAGGACCTTTTTGTGGGGTGATTCTGAAGAGAAAAAGAAAATACACTTGGTGAGTTGGGATAAAGAGTGTATGCCCAAAAATAAGGGGGGTCTTGGGCTTAGAAAGGCCAAATACAATAATATAGCCTGCTTGACTAAACTTAACTGGAAAATGGTGACTAATGAGGAGCTCCTGTGGGTTAAAGTGCTGAAAGCTAAATATGCCATGAAAGATAACCCTAGAGATTGGAATTCAAACAGTAGAAAGCCTTATATATGGACAGAAAACTCTTTATGTCCTTGGACAAGGCCTGAAATGGAAAATTAATAAAGGGGACAAGGTGAACTTCTGGATTGACTGGTGGTGTGGCTCTGGACCCCTGGCTTCATAAAACGAAAAGATGGGGCAACAAATTAAGGTTCAGCAGGTTATTTCTGGAGGTCTTGGGATAGTAATAAAATCTACAACCTAGTGAGCCAAGATGTCCATGACCAAATTGTGAAAGTTTATCTTCCCATGGAAGATGTTAGTAAACACATATGTTGCTGGGGCCTTAACCCAAATGGAAAATTTTCGGTATCTAGTGCTTACAATCTGATTTTGGAGATGCAACATGACCATGAGATTGAGCCTAAATGGCATTGGATTTGGAAAATCAAAACCCCTCAGAAGATCATTCTTTTCGTGTGGCTTGCCTTACAAGATAGACTCTGTTCTAACAGCCTGAGAGCCACTAGAAACATGTCCAATGATTCCAGAGGTGGGAACCCAAATGAAACCTCTGAACATATCATTAGGAAGTGTCCTAAAGCTAAGGAAATCTGGGAGAAGCTGTTTTCCAAACAGCAGTTCCTTGAAGAAGACAACATGAGCTTAAAGGAATGGCTGTAGAACAGCATTAAAGCCAAAGAAAACCATAACTTCGCTAACCTTTAGTGGAAACATACCTTTTTAGCCATCATGTGGCAGGTTTGGAAGGACAGAAATAAAGAGAGCATAGAAGGTCACAAAATTCTTGGGGAGGTTTCTTGGAAACATATCATGTTTTTTTGCTGAAGAACTTGAAAATGTTTATGAAAGAAAATCTAGGGTGCCTAAAGAGAATGATCGATTCATAACTTGGGTGTTTCTTATTGCAGGTACCTTCAAACTAAACACCGATGGATGTGCCAAAAGCAACCTGCAAGGAGGCTTTGGGGGACTGTTAAGGAACTGTCATAGAGAGTGGATGGATGGCTACTATGGATTCCTGCGTACTTCAGATGTGCTTGAGGCTGAACTTCATGGTATTGTCAAGGGTTTCCAGCTTATCAAGAAGAAAGGTCTAACCAACATCCTCATTGAGACAGATTCAAAAGCTGCCAGGACTAGGGGTGCAATATGGGCTGGTTTAAAATGGGTTTTAACCAGCCCAGGCCAAATTAGATAAGTTTTAAAACAACCAAACCCAATTAATTTAAGTTTGGGTTGGTTCGAGTTGGGTAAACATTTAAATGAACAAAATTGGGTCAAACCCATTGAAACAAACTAACCCATCCTAACGCACAAGAAAAAATTGAAGATCTCTCATTCTCTACTTCGCCGAACTCAACTTCTCGTTCGACAGACTGGCTATTTCACCTAAATTACTTTCTAGGGTTCCACCCGAGAAAGCGTAGCAGTGAGGTCATGAGACAAATTGGAAAGTGAACAAGAAAGTGAAACTTGCCATGAATTCTCTCTGTACTAGAAAGTGAAACCCGCCAACGACTCCTACATGAAAGTGAAACCCACCAAAGAGAGCAGCAAATAGAAGCAAGGAGAACTCCTTTTTCGGCACTCTCAGTTGTTCAATCGCACGGTTAGGGCAGCGATTCTCAAGATTTGCAGCACCCAAATTCTCAAGATTTGAAGCGATGAGGCTATCAATCTTGTTTGTCCTCCTTAAAATCAGCAGCACCCAAATTCTCAAGATTTGCTCAAGCTTTCTAACTGGTAAGTTCTCTCTGTTGCACTTCTCTTGCTGTCCGTATTAATCTTGGGTTCTGGTCTTGTTTGTTACATTTGTCTTTCTGGGTGTAAAGGGATCTATCATGATTTGGGTGACTCATGGAATACGTGTTAAGATTCACTGACTCATAGAATGTACCGGTTGGGTAGATGGATTGAACCCGCTAATGCTGTTTCACATAACTAGATCAACAGCACAGACTGGTTAATATTGTGTGTATACCAATGCGTATATATTAGAATCCCAGTTACCATCCTATTCAATTAATTTAAGGTGTTGCATTTTTTTGCTTATAAACTTTGTTGTGAATGGCACTCACTAGATTGATTTACGACATCATTGTGACAGTTCTATAACAATGCAATTTCCTCAACTTGGCCTCTGGACAGCATTCAGGTGTGAGCTCCCATCAGGCTAGGTGATTAGATGAAATAGGCTTACCACAAGCCTATTTCATCAGGCTGGGTGATTAGTTAGTTCACAGTTGATTCTATAGTCAAAGATATATGAAATGGATGATGATATTAAGTACTGGTGTTGGATATTGTTTTAGTTTTAGCTAAATTTTTCTTAGAGGTTTGTGTGCCATTCTGAACCTGAAAATGTGGGATTTGGGAGCATTTTGTAGCACTGCACTATGGTTTCTTCTTTCTTGTTTGCTGTAACTGTTAAGTTTGGCAAGCATGAAGTTATAAGCAAATAAGGTCATGTCTCAGAGACTTAGACCATTTAATTCAACATCCATCAGCCAGTAAGCTTTCATGCAAACAACATGGATATTATCAAAAGGAGCTTGACAGCTTGTGGATCCTTCATTCCTGTTTGCTATAATAGTGGATATTATCAAAAAGAGCTTGACAGCACCATGATTTCTTCTTTCCTGTTTGCTGTTTGCTGTTTGCTGTAACTGGTAAGTTTTGCAAGCATGAACTTATATTGTAACACTGCACTACACTTGGGAATCCCTTCATTTGACAGATTCCTTCTTTTCCTGTTTCTTTTTTTTGGTGCAGGAGGAGGCAACAATTACCAAGTCAGCTAGCAATAATTGGTGTCTTCACAAAGTGTTTTGGGATTTTATTTCTTCTTTCAGAATAGTGAAACCTTTTGTTAATGGTTTTTTACTTCTCATATTGCTTAAAGACATAGATGAGTTAAAATGGGATGGGTTTTATTGTATTAAGTATTATAGCTTGTTACTTGTTTTCTCCCTTTACACATGTTGATGTCCATTTATTTTACTAGTGTGAGGACGACTGTAGTACTTTTTAATTAGACTGGAGTTTATTAGTGGTCTTTAATGCCTAAGCTATGTGTTTGTTTATTGATTGATCTAGAATTTTTTTTTATAATATTATATTTTATCTTTTGGGGATAAATAAAACTTTTTATTTATCAAAGATTAAAGTATTATCTATAAGTAGGGGTGCAACTTGGACGGGTTGGGTTGGTTTTCAGCCCAACCCGAGAATACCCAACATTTTAAAAGCCCATCTCAACCCAACCCAGATTGGGCTTTTTGTAAAAAAGCCCAACCCAACCCAATCCAAGTAAAAATACTATGGTTTGGGTTTCAACCCAACCCAACCCAACCCAACTAACATCTAATTAATATTATGTTTCATTTGTAAATGAATAATTTTCTTTAACACTTCTCATTATCTAAAGGCTAATGTTGTCCTGGCCCAGGACAACATTTTGCACCCCTTCAGCAACCTAATTAAGGATGCTAAAGTCTTGATTAGAGTCACTAAGTCTACTATTATGCATATATTTAGGGAAGGCAACCATTGAGCGGATCAACTTTCTAAATGTGGTTAGCAACAAAGGGAGTCTTTTGTGTATCTCATGCAACCACCAGATGTGGTTCTTCCTCTGTTAGCTAATGATGTAGCACAAGTTGCCCATATTAAGGGCTGATACTGTTAATGTATTATCTTTCTGATTTACCAAAAAAAAGGTAATCTCTCAAATAATCTGGCAAAATCATGGAAGCTTCTTTGCTCAAATATGGTTTCTAAAAGACTTACCATTTTCTGGATTTATCTTTGAACCTTTGATTGTTGACTTCATGTGGCGGGGCGACAGGGTGACGGCGCGACGATTGTGCTAAGAGCTATGGCGCAACGATGGTGGTGGTGATAAAGTTCTAGATCCTCAGGTGAGGAACAGATATGCGGATTTACGGAAAAGGGATTTTGGATCTTCAAAAGTTTGATGGATAGTTGACTTAGCAAGTGTGGTGTTTGTGGTGGTAGACTAGTAGTGAACTCGCTGTGGTGGTTGCATATGATGGTGGTTGTAGTATTGCTGCAATCGTGGTGGTTATGGATTTTGTGATGGGGGATTGGTAGTGGTGTTCATAGTTGTGGTTTTTGTTGTGTGTGGGGTAGTCATTGTGGCATGACACTGGTGATGGTGGGTATTGAGACGGTTTGGCGTGGTAGTGAGGGCAGTGATAGGTGCAAGCGTGACGGTTGTTTGAGTCATTAATGGAGATAAAAGTAAATGAGAGAGTTGAAAAATTTTCAATTGATGCACATGGTTCGTTGTTAGTTAAATGGCTATAACCAACCCGGTTACAAAGTAACTCACTTAATCCACAACTAAATGAGTTGAAAAGAACCAGTCACTCATTTGTACTCAACCCATTTAATTCACATCCAAACCCAACTCACGCGCCTATTTTGCCACTTTTAATCAAATCCAAACAATCTTGCGTGCTACCGTACTGTGGAACAGGCAGAGACTTGGTGCTCTGTGCTCTCAATGTTATCGTGAAATCACAAAACTAAAAGAAGAAAGCAACACCCATCAAAACCAAACTCAATCTGAAATTGTGCTCTACCCTCTAAATGGATATAGATATCTCAACGGTCTGACGCTATGATTGGCACCTAATAATATCAGCAGGAAAACAGTCAGATATAGAAGAATTAGGTCCACCTTCTCTCCAAGTGGTACCATGGTGCAGCCAGTGTATCCCATATGTTTGTTCCTCAGACTAAATTGCATTACTCGAATAATGGTTCAACACCCAGACACAATGTCACCTTGGTTAAGCCTGAGATGAGATAAGAAGACATGAAGCTCCGTACCAGTCTTGGGCGAGAACTCTTGTAGAACCACAATCCGAACCAGGTTATCTTTCTGTAATGTAAGAACCCAATGGCGACAAAACAGATGATATCTGGTCATTTTCAACCCAAGAATATGAACGAAGAGACTATAAGTTTTAGCCTTCGTAATTATGCGTCCTGAACTGAATCACAGACCAGGAGGACAAAAAAATTCAGGGTGTAAAAAAGTAAAAAACCGAAGATGCACAAAATTTCCAGCCGTAGGAGGCAAAGAAAAAATGCCGATCTCTCAAGATACGCTCACAAGGGGCACAAGTTTAATCTGTTTGACCTTGCGAGGAACACTTTTATGCATCATCCTCATCCTCTACCAAAATCCTCTTGCATGCTTCGTAGCACATAAAAGAAATCCCCGCAGCAGGCACCAACTTCACACAGCTGGGACCAAGCCCCTTGTACAAACCCTGGATTCCTTCCTGTTCAACTATACGAGCAATAGCATGAATCACATTGTTGTATACTTTTCCACTAACAGCCCCTACTTGCATGTGCTTGCGAGCCACCTCAAGAGGGAAAGTAGCGCTACTGGATATGGCACCAGCCGCAGAACCAATTAAAAGAGTTTCAATGTTGCCAATTTTTTCTTGCTTGAAAAACTTTCTGTAGGCTTTGCGTAAAGTGTCGTAAGCGAAGTAGTTGGTGGCCGCGTACGGAATAACTCCGATGACACTAGGGGTAAGTCCTCGGTATAGCTCTCCAGGTCCCCCCTCTTTCAAAATTTTTACGAATGCATCAAATAAGCCATCGTAGACACCTCTCTGCACATTCAAAACCGCCCCAATACAGAGATTGTAACATCCATACAGGCTCCTGTAAATAAAAAAATATTGCTGTCAATTTACCTGTATGGTTAACCGAGTCTTCAGCAGTTCAAGTGGATATGTCAATAGGGTGGAGCTAACTCCAGCACAGGCCCCTGCAACCAACGAGGCAGGGATAGGGATTTTAGGCTGTTCTCCAGCTCTGTGAGACAGGTGCTTGTTAACAGTGTCATAAGCAAAGAGCTGCAGAGTGAAACGAAAAACCCTGGTTCAATTATAAGAGACATCCAATTATAGATCTCCAACAGAACACAATTCTAATGACAATAAGCAGAATTCACATGTTTCTATCGTGGAACTGACTGTTCACAGCGGGCCTAGACTATAGGAAGCTTTTAAGGGTTGTTCTACGATATACCTCCAGGATAAAAGAATGCTAATTCCAACGACGTGGAATTCAAATGGTAATCAAAACCTCCTTAGGAAAAAGTGCATATAGAGTTAATGAAAATTAACCCCTTTGCGCAGTCACTGACAGAAAAGAGGGAGAGGGCTAAAATATTTTTGATTTTTCTCGAGTCCTGAACCCCGTTCACACTCCACGGTTGTGTCAAACTAGAGAGTTATGACTACTTCGGTATTACATTGTACGGTTGAGAGTAGAGTTGTAACTATATCCACAACATGTTGCTGCACCTCTTGAATTACCCAATTCAGGAAGTTGCTCTACTCAGCGTCTCGTAGATGGACTTTGAGAATGAGTCTCTTCTCCAGAAAGGCAGTTCTAATTACCTCAACAAACAAGCAATTTTCTTAGATGATGTTTGTGCTAAAAGCTCACTGCGGAAGTGAAGCCAAATGCTACTGCAAACTTAAATGAAAAGGACATATCCTGATTTTTGTTTAGACGTGTAGCTGGAACCTATGTTACAGTAACTCCTCGAAATGCGTGAAGTAACCATGTTGCGCTTGACACTTGATAAAGGGTACAGCATGTGCCCGTCCAATATGCCACTAAAGATAGGATACGCATAATCCGTTTTTCATGCAATTCTCAGGTTTCATGTGAATCCATTATCACCACAGTACAAACAATAGTCAGCACTCAAGATGCATAAAGAGCCTGCAATACCACAGATATTAATGGTTGCAATAAACCAACTGATCATACAGAACGTGATGGAAAGCAGAAGTTGTAAAGTGTTATTGGACAAGAAACAACTGCCACAATCTATATCAGACAAATCATAAAGCAATAGAAGCAGCTCCTGCCATTGGTGAGCATTAAGCACCAAAAAGACTGATCCAGCAATAGCAGCAATAAAGATTGTTTGACCATATGAACTAAAGATTAAAATGCACTAGTGAGACTAAGAGAGATGGCCTACCTAATGTGGAGACATAAAATGTAACAAATAGATAACAATTTCTTGAAGTAAACGCAAAAAGGCATAGAACTTTTTTGTAGCTGAATAAGCCGTGATTTGCATCCGGAAATGGCATTTTGCTCAGTTCAATTCCAACTTTTGAGCAAATAGACAAAAAATTTCTTGAAGCATATCCATTTACAGCATAAAATCTTCTTTAAGCATAATATTCTTAAGTTCCACTAATTTTTTTGTGTAACTGTAATGGTTAATAAAGATCCTGTTATGAGTGGGTAGAATAGCTCACACTTTCCCTCAAGCGTAAAATTCAAAGGTCTAGAAACAACTAAAATGAGCACACCAGACTACAGTTGTATTTGTGGACCGTTTTGCCCTCGTGTTGAAATTTATTCTTTATGCGCTGAAGATGTGGGCTTAGAGCTTTCACCAGAGGCGAATTGAAAGCTAAGCAGTAGGAATTCTAAAGATTACCCGGGAAAGCAGCTTTTTCAAGTGTCAATAGCGAAACGTTCTGTCAATCGGCTAACAAAGGGAGTGGCTATGCCATACGAAAAAGCACACCAGGCAACAAACACTACAGAATGCGCAACATGGCACAAAGATGAAAACGGGAGCAAGCCAAACGACTTAAAATCCAAGACCTTACAACAGAAGGAGTCTACTACATTAAGAGTTGAAGCTAAAAAAGAGTGGCCCTATATAGTATATCATGACTTAATAGCTTCCAACTGTAATTATGACAAAAATTTCAGAAAGTTCTCTATAAATTTTATATATGATACATTTTAAAAGAGTTTCCACCTATGACGAGGCTCAGCCACTGAAGGTAGACGAGCCTTGGTATGAGAATAAGATCACTTCATTGTCGCATGGGGCTCATGGGTCAGAAACGTGGCTAACTAACATACAACCATGTATAGCTGAATGATGCGAACATTGTAACGACAATACAAAGTACATTGAAACACTGAGCTGGGTTCAGAAACCCTGATTGGTAAGATTGAATTTATTTCTCTCCAAGGTCATACTTGGCAACTTGAGAGACATATGAATCGTCATGCTCCTGTAGATGATAGGATATGGTCAGTGTGACCCTAAAGTGAATTCAAAACCCAGTTGTACTTATCAAAATAATAAAATCCCCTCATCCAGTTTCCGAGCTACGGTGAGTCTTTAAGAACAAAATCAGCACGTGTATTACAGGCAAAGGGCTCAACGTCGTGATTAGCTAAGTTTCTCCTTAGCTTAAAGATGGTCGGCAGCCTGTACTTGGCTCTCAGAAGCAGGTCTCAACTTCATTTAACTAGTACACACTCGTTTAAACATTACAGACGGATGGGCGGGAAAATGCATGTATTGCTCTACAAATTGACAGGGGTGGCCTACCAGTAATCAATGGAGTTGTTTGATCTGACATCATAGTCAGCTTACGGTTTTCAGGTGTCTGACACCTGATAGGAAATGGACACGAAGACCCACACAAGTTACGGAAAATAGTAAATAAGAGATCTTAGAAAAATCGACCGATATATCAGATGCTGGTGCTGCCAACTGGAAACAGAAGAGGGAAGCGTTTGCCACCAGTTAGATAAATTAGAGAGGTTGAATTGGAATTCAGTAATCACATGGACAAACATAGACATACGATAACGTCATACATAGCATTTCATTAGCATTAGCTAATGAACCGCAACATACATATGATCTTCAAAGCAAGTTTCTTGTAAGCAGAGTACAAAGTCTAATTCAACCTCTGTACGCGCTCAAACTTAGGCAAGTGGTCTTTAGAAAAAGCTTAGCAAACTGAGTACAACAAAAGGCCAAAGGTGACGACATTGAGGTAATAAAGGTGACAGAATTGAGAGTTGGCATCACTTGTTACAGCAGAAGACTGGATGACACCATGTAGCAATCAAAGAGTGTCTATTGAAGTCCTATCCAATAAATGAGGGCTCAAACTTAGATAAAGGATGTATTTACCTAAACCATAGCATAATCTTCAAAATCCAAAAAAAAAATTCAATTTGCACCTTCATCAGTTAATCTAGAAGGAGAAGATACTGCCCAGTGAAGTGGTAAAAAACTGAGAATAATAACCTAAAGGCTCTGGGTTCAAATGTGAGAGTAGCCACAGTGAGCAAGTACTTGCAATGTTATGTGGAGAGTATGAACAGAACTAAGGGGATTGGAATTGCAATTGGGCATTTTTTGCATTTGTTTATTTTCATTATTCTACTTGCATGAACAATTTGAAATTTACGGTTATTTATCTATTAGTCATAGTGATAGGTTACTTTCGGTACTCCAGCATATCAGGGTGCCTTGTTGATTAATTTAAAGGTCGTTATAGATTAAGATATAATCCCAAAATACTGGATGTTAATGAACAACTTTTTGGTATTTCGAGGAAAGCATCAAAGCCTCATCTTCTTTAGCCTACTAGCACCCCATTTCCTTGCAAGGAAGAAGCAAACCATATGAGGATCGGTGGACAACTTGCGAGAGTGACATAAAATGGCCTGCGAGTCCACGGATCCCCTGCAGGAGGGTGATGCAATTCTCTCCTTTATTCGTCCATTCTCAGTGCTGCATCACAATGCCTACCTAACGGACCTCTCAAACACCATAGATTATGAGAATTTAAGTGGGACAGTCTCCCAATTAAACACGAATGTTCGTTTGATCAAAAAAATACTATAAGCAAAGTATCTCAATAGCAGTTAGTCAGCAACAAATGCAAATAAAACACGCCGTGCTTCCGATATAAAACCTACTCTGCTAGTAATTACATCAAGAAAATAGTTTTATCGTAGGTAATCCGTTATGATGCCTAACAGATAAAAATTGATTCCTAAATAATTAGACAACAACGGCTAATCACTAGTAGAAACCCTGCCAAAACTAAGGAAACTTATCTTCTCTCAGACAAGTAAATATTACTCGCTCCATTGCATAATTTTGTGTACCCTTTGATCATCCACAAATTGAGTTACTTTGACCCTAATATACTATTAGCTATTGATTGCTCTTTAAGTTCATCCAAAAGTTTAAATGTTCATTTTCTATTCAAGGAACTCACCTAACAAAATGAAGAAAGTACAATGCATTACAAGATAATCAACTGCCCATGAATTATAAATTAAAAGATAGTCAACAAGTATTACATAAGAATAAGAATTACCTCTATAGCTTTACTTGGTGCGACCCTAATCACATTAACCAAATTGCCCCTAAACAACCCTTTCCAACCATCACTCTCCATTATGTTACTAAACACCTCATTAGAAGAATGCCCACTACTCCCAACCATCAAGTGAGTCCTAATTGTCTCCAGCGGTGCCACCGCTGTCCTCGAAACCGCCCCGGCTATCGCCCCACTTATCAATCTCCTCAAAGACGGATTCGCAACCTTAAACTTTAATTTAACCCCACCCTCCTTTTTAACATTCCCTTCCTCTGTTGTCACCTCGGGAACACCAACAATCTTGAAACCCTCAGGAGATGACACATACTTCACGTAGAGATCAGTGTAAGGCAGCTTAAATCCACCATTTCCGCCGTTATTATCACGAGAACTCGGTGAATTGCCGCTAAAACTCATGCCACCGAATTGCCCCACACTAGCAAATAAGCCTCCGGGGTGAAAGTTACCATCCTGGAGGCTCCATTGAAAACTCAACTGGGAATTGGGGAAAAACCCATCTCTGTCACCTTCTAAGAGTTGCATGTGTCGCTTGCCCATTAATCAAGACCTTGGAGATTAGGGCCCAATGAACGGTTTAACGCATACCCAGTTGGGAAAAAAATTAGAAATTGGCCAAATGAGTAATCAGGAAACCAATTTTCACCAATTCGGTGGTCAAGAAAGCGAGGATATTAACGATTAAAAACACACTCAGGTGAAAAAGATTCGAAACTGGCCAACTGGTGTATCAAAGAATCCATTTTAGGCAAGAGGGTAGTGAAGAAATTGGGTAAAGGGATTCGGTTAAGGCAAACGAAGAGGGAGCGAGTAGAGGGGAAAAGGGTTTTGTGAGAAAGGAAAAGGAGAATCAGGGGGGACTACTTCCTTCCCCCTTTCAACCCACAGAGGGAGAAATTGGCATTAGAATACACCATGGTTTATGTTGTAGCCAAAGATCTACAATATCCTGAGCCAGTCTATAAGCCACAGGATTGTTATACATCTTAACGATTGACAAGCAAATGTCATGATCAAACGGTTGTTAGAGTGTAGAGAGAGCTCGTGATTGTTTGTGAGCTCTAGGTGAGTGGATCCTTCAGTGGTAAGCATGGCACACGTGCACGACACGTGGATAAGGTGTTACGAGTATTTGCTTTGTTTTTGACGGGTGGGCGAGATTCGGTTAGGTGATACAGTCGCCGGTTTCTGTGAATAGAATCAGCGGCGGACGTCTTTTGTGTTTTTGGATTTTTTGCTTTAGGAAAATTTTTGAGATAATTGATAATCATTAAATATTTAATGATTTATTAGTGACATTCATTAAATATTTAATGATTTTATTAGTGACACTAAAAAATATTTTAATTTTTTCCTAAGATATGTTTCCAACCTATTCTGGACACACACAAAGGCTCACTGAGGTCCTATCCTGCACGACATGTCCGCACAAGTAACAGTCAATATTTAATGCTTCTAACCGGTCAAAGCATGCACGTTCAAGTCACGTGCACTTGTCACTTTTGTTACGTTACTTCCTCACTAAGAAACTCATTTTTGCGCGACGCCTCATCACGCTGCGACTGTTGCATGTCGCACGTCGCCTGTTGGCGCACCATGGTACTTGCCCATGGAGGTTGGCCTTGGCCTCCCCCCTGGGGGCGGCCTCGGCCTTGGCCTTGCCCTGGGTTCGGCTTCGGCTTCGGCCTCCCCTTGAGGTTGGCCTTGGCCTTCCCCCAAGGGTTGGCCTTTGGCCTCCATCCTTAGCACATTCATTACTCTTTAAGGGACCATGCATCTTCCGCGACCCTCATCGCCCAGACGTCGTCTCCGCTATGTCTGTCGCCCGTCACCCGGGCGTCATCTCCGTGACGTTCATCGCCCGTTTCCCGAACGCTGTCTCCGTATCCCTCGTCGCCAGTCGTCCGGACGTCGCCTCCGCTACCCCCATCGCCCGGACGTCATCTCCGTGACCCCCATTGCTTGTAGTCCGGACGTAATCTCCGTTACCCCCGTCACTCGTTGCCCGGGCACCATCTCTGCGACCCCCGCCGCTCGTGCCCGCATGTTGTTTCCGCGACCCCCGTCGTCAGTGTCCGCGCGCTGCACTCTAACATACCGCTGCACCCATGCGCCGCGTCGCTGATACAGCCGCGCCCCCTGGTTCTCTGTCACATTACGTGCCCCCGACACCATACACACTCCGCCGCGCCCATGCGCCACACTCATTGTCTCGTGCCGTCCACACCGCGCCCATGCGCCACAATCATGTTACATGCCCCCGGGCACCACTCTCATTCACCACACCATACGGCCCCGTCATGGACGTGGAACATGCTTCGACCCACTCTCCGGAGTGTGCAGCATCCTACGGGGATATATGCGACTCCTCCGGGACACTATCTCTTCTAGAGAGCTTTTTAACTCCCCTTCTACCAGGTAGACGGCTCCTTCGGGATGCTACCTCGGCATGTCTGGTAGACGGCTCCTCTGGGATGCTACCTTGATGTGCTCCGAGTACTCCGGCAGAAGGACTCACCCGCGGGGGTAGACGACTCCTCCGAGACACTATCTCTGCCAGGGATCTTTTCAACTCCCCTTCTGCTAGGTAGAAGGCTCCTCTGGGATGCTACCTCGGGCCGTCAGGTTAACGGCTCCTCCGGGATGCTATCTTGACGTGCTCTGAGTGCTCCAGCACAAAGACTCACCTGCGGGGATAGGCGACACCTAAGAGACACTATCTTCGCCAGGGAGCTTTTCAACTCCCCTTCCACCAGGTAGACAGCTCCTTTGGGATGCTACCTCGGCCTGTCGGGTAGACGGCTCCTCCGGGGATGCTACCTTGACGCGCTCCCAGTGCTCCAGCATAAGGACTCACCCACGGGATAAGCAACTCATCCGGGACACTATTTCTGCCAGGGTGTCTTCGTGACTGGCTTACGTGCTTCGGCATTGGGGGCTTGCGTCGGCACCCCTAGGGACTATGACCCATGTGTCACTTCGAGACGGGAGCAGGTCTTCGGAGGGCATTGCGCCTAGTAGACTTGGCAATTTTCTACCCGTACCCGTGGGTCGAACTGTACCCGTTCAAAAACCCCGGGTACGGGTACCTATATAGACTACCCGTGCAATTTTGACTCGTACCCGAACCGATCCGTAGTTTTCGGATTTGTCCGGGTCGGTTTTCGGGTACCTGCGGATATCCGTTTTCCTGGGGTATATATAGAAGAAAATCAATGCCCTAAACCTAAACCCTTTTCGGCTCATTTTGATTTCTCACACAGTCACACATTTCTCTCCTCTCGTCTCCATCAGAGACTCAAGAGTTCTCTTACGCCGCCGCACAAATCTGGTGCTTTCAACTTTGTCTCTCTACCGCCGATGACCAGATCCGGCAGATCATGACACCATCGATCAAGGGTCGTACCTCCACCTCCACCGCCGGCTCCTCTACGCTCCTGTACCTCCACCGCCGGCATTCGTGAATCGTGACGACACCGTCAGTCGTCCTTTTTATTTCTCTATCGCCGGCTTAACCGTGACGACACCATCAGATTGTCTCTCCACCGCCGGCAACCAGTTTTCAGACATATAGGTCCTGTGCCTCTAGTATTCAGCCTTCTCTCTTCAGCCTTCACTCTTCAAACAAAATCAGTATGAAGCAAGCAGTAGTAACCAAGCCAGCACTCTAGTCTTCACATAAGAATGAGTATTACAATATTTTAAAAAAAAAGGTATATACCCGCAGGTAATACCCTATCCGTAAGGGTAGGGTACGGACCCAGTGAAAAGTTACCCGGGAAAAAATGGGTAATTTTTACCCGATCCGATTTTATCCGTACCCATCCGGTTTTACCTGCACCCGTCCGGTTTACCCGATTGCCAAGTCTAGCGCCTAGTCTACATGGCAGCTGGGCATCGGGTCTTCCACTCTTCCCCACTGCTGCCAGGTTGGGACTCTGCAAGGGCTTAGATTGGTGGCTAGATCAAGGGGGTTCTCTGATCACACTTACGCTATGGGAGCTAGACTTTCCAGACAGACGGAGCGAAGCTGTGAGGAGCAGGCCGGGTGAATATGCGATCCGACAGTCCGTGGAGCACCGACACCTGTGGACCCCCTCGGTGACGTGTTACTCCCAGGGTGCGTCACGTGTCGATTGATGACATCATCATCTCAACCTCTATAAATAGAGGTCTTGAGAATTCATTGGGGATAGAACATTTTCAGAACATATTTTTACTTTCTCACTCTAGAATTCTAGAGAGAGAAACATACAGGACCCTGACTCTGGTCCTAAGCATCGGACTATGATTGTCATCGTGTATTCATTCTGTGCCATCACCATCGCAGCACTGCCACCCTTAGGCTCTGTCTGGGAAGCCCTTGGTCTTTGTCCTTTTTCCACCCTTGCTGTGTCCCACATCAACACACTTGGCATCTGACTAGGACTACATTCCTTGTGGCACCTCCATGTCGACTGCGAACCTACTTTCCTTAGCATCAAGATATTAACAAAAATGTCACTAACCATGTTACAAAATTATCGGTTGCTGCTATACGAGAGATTGTAATCTTATATGCATAAGGATGTCATACTTCGGAGCCGCTGCACACCATATTCCGAATAGCACAGAAGACACAAAAGCCCTCGTTTTCTTTCTTTCTCTCGTTCGGATCCAAGTTCCCATCTTCTATCCTATGCCTACCTTCTCATTAATTACTGGTCTATTTTTATCATCGCAAGTGTAATACATCACAAGATTGCCCTACTTATAAAGTGACATATCGTCATTTTTTATACTCTCTCCGTCCCTAATTATGGATCATATTTCTTTTTTGGACTATCCTAAAAAAATTGTTCAATTTTCAAATTAAGAAAGATTTCTTGGGTGCTTTTCTATATTTACCATCCTTATACTTTTTCTTAATTTTATTTCTCTTTTTCACATTTGATGCTCCACCAACTCATTTTTCTCTGGCCTATTTTCTGCCCTCACTCTCCCTTCTCTTGGGATAAAATAAAAAACTCATAAAATAGGACTCATATCCTAAGTAAGCATGGAAGTCAAATATGACCAATTAATTAGGGACGAAAGGAGTATTATAATTTCTTATTACATAACTCACAAGTACAATTGGACCTATCTTGTTAGATCTTATGAAATTAGAACTCAATGGATACCTCCTAAAAGTTTACGTAATTGATTTACTAACATATTAAGACTCTATTTTGGTTGTTAATACCGCAAAAGCACTCTAAAATAGAAAAATAAGTACAACGAAGAATGTGAAATTTGAAATTCACCTAAAAGGAAGTCGAATTCACTCCAACATTGAAGAAATCTATAAATTGCCAACTTAAAAAAAGAGATCTTAATACAAGAGAAAAAAATGTTATAGTAAATGTGCTTGGACTTTGATTTTGACTAATTACTAACTAGTACTTCAAAAGGACTAACTTTGTGATAAGTTATTAATGAAATGCTTAGAGTATCTCCATCCCGTGATATAATTTCCGTAAACGAAACTAGAAAAAGTCATATGAGAAACATTAAAAATCATAATCGAACAGAAACATATCCTTTATCATTTTGACCCTAATATAGAATATTAAAGTCCAAGAATGTGAAGAATGAAATTTACTCCAATGATAATAGATATATGTGATAAGTACTAGAAAATTTGATATACTAAACATATACCAATAATGCCTTAAAGTTACTAAAACAAGGAAATAAGGTCTTAATGTAAAAGAAAAAACTATAGACATACATAAAATACTATGCGTTCATAAATTAAGAAATTCACTTAGAAATGCAAATATTCACCTCGCAAATAAACTTAACCATTGGTACCAAATTTTAATGGTTGACACCTCAACACACTTTAACAATTACACAAACTTCTACTTCCTCTGTCCCACATAATTGATCATTTTTTTTTGTACACAAATTAATAATTTAGGTCGTATATTGTCTGTTTTCATTTCTACCCTTTAGAGAGAGGAGGGGAAGAAAATAGGTCGGGAAAGAGAAAATGAATTAGTAGAGTGTTAAATGTGGAGAGGCATATAGAATAAAAAAAAGTAAGAAATTGGTCAGGAGAGCAAAAATGAGTTGGTGGAGAGTTAAACGTACATAGAGAAATAGAATAAAAAAAGTGTAAAAAAGGATAAATACGTTAAAGTATTTACAGAATCTTTATCAATTTAAAAGTGAACAATTTTTGTGGTTATTCCAAAAAGGAAATAAGCTCAATTTATGTGGGACGGAGGGAGCATAATATAAAAAAAGAAATAATATACTTAAAAAATTAATCAAAAAGTTTGGAATTAAAATAATCCCATGCAATACACTCACTTTTACTTCAATTTCAAATTGTGATACATGGTGTACTTCAAACCACCCTACCTTGATAGCTTAAATCATGCCAACTCACACACGTTTGAATTCTAATTATTAGATTTACTGGTATAATAGACGAATATGTTATTTTAAATTTGACACAAGGTATAATTTGAATTGAGCTTCGACGGTTTAGAGTTTTATTAATTTCATTTACTAAGATTCAAAAAGTATAATAAGGGCAAAAAGAATAGTCCAGTAATATAAGGATAGCTAACCAAAATCTTTTAAAGCTATGGTTTATATTCCAGTTTTGACTAACACCTAATTAAAACACTTCAAAACAAAGACATAAGTTCCAATGATTAAAGGATCAATCATCCAAAACCAAACATTGTAACTTGCATAAAATTTGTTGTTAATATGCGGGAGCTACAAGTCTAGGCCTTAAAAGGGTACATCTTTGACCAATAAAGGAGTCTATTAGTGGGCTTTGACGGATTACTTTAAGCAGTTATAAATAAAGTATTCACGCCTATATTTCTAGCAAGGCCAGTTCTGCATAAAATTTTGAAAAACTGGTGTAATATAGGTGATATATTCGTTTTGATGTTTTCCTCAAGTTAGTTGAGATGATATTTGATGCTAATATTTTATTTTACATCTGAACACAATGCGCAACAAGTTGTGTTTTTTATAATGTTAATCTTCTTTTTGTCTGAAATTATATATATTATATAGAGTAATAGACGTTAAGAAACTTCGTTATAGCCTCTCCCTTGCAAAATCATTCATCAACTTTTGAATGTGCAATGTCCCAAAATTATTGTTCGTCTTCCATATTTACGTTATAAACTTGCTTCATAATTATTATTGGCAACTTCTAAAAATGTTCCTACTCTGTTTGCGTTTCATCACACAAACCTTGAATTATCATTTTAGCTATGTTAGTATTTAAGCTAACAGTAGTGCTCCAAACGAAACTTTCCGTTACACTTTACTCGTTATTGGGCTCTAAAACTAATAAAATAACACTATAAGGGGTTTGGGGGTGAATAGAATTTTCAAAAATTAATAAGAAATTAAAACAAAACACATTCATAAATATCAATCAAACTAATGAACATTTTAATGAATATGTTAACTATACAATCTCAAACAACCATAGAGTAATAAGTAAAGAGTTGGGCTAAGATACTTAGCAAGGAGATTTAAATGGGTTAACTTGAGCTACCCTCATGTCCCTTGTAAGAGCACTAGAACTTACTAACAACCATCTTCTTTCGACTCAAGATCAAAATCCTTACAACATCGGTAATTTTTCTATACTAAGCACAAACCTTGAATTCACAAAGCTCGCATAAGATTTGACAAGCCTAAGCCTTGATTATAATATTTTTACATAGATCAATTGTGTACATGGATACCCTCTTTAAAGAAAATGCATAAAAATGAAACTCTAGTACAATAACAATAGAGAAATGAGAGAATTGATGACCTAAAGAATACTCACTTTTAATCAAAGAGTCGCTTATAAAGATATTCTTTTTAATGATGTAAAATCGTGAAGAAGAAGAGAAATAATTTTAATCTATGAGCCTTGATATTATCTAATGAATGAAGGTTTAGGATATAGTTTCTATGGTGCAGATGAAATCCCTAAATTATTTATGTAGGGAAGATATGAAATATAGTCATTATAAGAACTAATATGCCAAAATGACCAAGGAAGTCGACTGTTTTTGCAATGCAATCGATTGTATTTCTCCAAACTACCCGTTGGAACTGAAATTCCATCAATGCAGTGGATTTTATTCTAATACAGTCGACTGTATTACCCTATTGCCAATCGGTTGCCTCGCAGAACCCTTTTTTCTTATTTTGGATATAACTTGCTCTTGAAAAATTGGGTTGAGGTGCAGTTTTTTACATTGAAAGGATCATGAAAAGATTAGCTCCAAAAAATTTTTTTTACGAAATTTTGAGTAAGTTCCCGAATTCACTTATTTTTAAGAAAAACATTTTTGTGAAAAGTTATGAACTCACATGCAATGCATAAGGTATATCTTAAGATCATTTTAGGTCATAATCATCAATCTAAACATCAAATCAAGACTAGTTAGACAATAATAAAGATCGCTTGTGAGAACCCAAAATTATATGCTTTGATTACATATTTAAGTATGATTAGATGTATCATTCTATATAAAAATGGTTATGATGAACTATGCATGATAACATATTTGAATATATATTTAAATGTTAAACGTCTCGAATTGAGTAAATTGTCTAAGAAGGTGAATGAAGTAATAGAAATGGAAAAGAATATTTGATCTTTAGAAACTTTAAATAATCACTTAAAATGATCAAAAATTTAAAAACTCTTGCTGGGAGTAACCGGTTGTTAACTTTTGCACAGAATTGTGCCATCTCGTGCTTGTGGCGTGTCAACATACTGTCGCGATACATCGTGCTTCGAGCCTTGTCACGCTTGCTAGGTGGCACAATCATATTTTGCCATCTCGTGCTTAGAGTTTCGTCGTGCTTGACTTTTTCACCTCTTCACGTCCACTTGACATCTCCTACTTGTTTATAATTTGAGTTAAAAGACCTAGTTGACATGCTTAAATACTCTTACCTCATTTTTAAGAGAAAATTGTAAGAAAATCAACCAAAAAATCTTACAGAATCTAGAAATAAGGCTTGTTTTTTAGAGGGAACCTTAAGCAGTCGATTTAGAAAGTTTCAGTGAGTTTCAAACAGTGTTTTGAATATGATTTGAGGAGTCTTTGGAGGTGTTTCGAATTTAAAATTTTAGTTCTTTCATCTCTTCTTTAAGGTAAGACAATTAAAAGTTTTTAATGGGCTTTTAAGACATGAATATGAATATATGCTATGTTAGCGTAATTTTTTTAGTATAAATTTTTGTCAAACTTTTGAATATTTGTTAGAAAATTATTAATAAGTCAATCTATTCATGTTTAACATATTAGAGATTATGGAAGACGTGGAATAAATTATGATACATGTGATTTATGGAATTATGTTAAACTAGACATGGTTAGAATATGGTTTTATACATGTTTGTTATGTTTTATAATTGAAACTCATTTGCTGAATATAAATGATTTCATTACATGTTCAAGATGTTATGAAGATGATGTTATATATTGAAAGTGACTAAATATTTGATAGCTAAGTTTTTTGATGCAAGTAAATGAAAATTACAACAACTATATAAATGAATGATCTGTTTGCTTCCGCATGAGCATGTTACATCTTTTCATTGTAATAGATAGTTGATGCATTGTTGATGATTATTCAAATGATTGGGGGTTGATTCGATTGTCTTTTGAGTAGCGATGCACCTTATAAGCCGAATAATTGTATCTCCGACTGCTACCCGATGCAGTATCGGTATTCATTTATTTTCGATTACTTTGTCTTTGACCAAGGCAAATGTTGTAAACTTATATCCCGGGTGTGGTAACATAACAGTGGTCTATTAATAGGACTGGATTCAGAAATGATAAACTCTTGTAATGCTCAACTAAGTGTGAACGTTTGATACGTGAAACATATACATGTAGAATTGCTTAATGTGATTGAATTGCAATAACGTGCATTATCAGTATTCTTGAGTTGAAAGTTACATTAAATATTTTTGATTATCTTATTGAGCCAGTGGTCTGACGGATTTTTTTACCCATAATATATTAGATCAATGAGCTGGTCCCTCGAAAGGCAAAGAAAAGATATGAGACACGGTGAAAAGACGAGCAAGAAGATACTTGAACATTTGTGAACTATGGTGTACTTAGTATAAAATAATATGTCAATTATGAAATCTGGCAGAGAGCTTGTCAGGTGTGTTTTACCAAGTGAGTTTTAGAATGAGTCGTATTATCAAAATGGACTGATTAGCAGTCGTATTATCAAAATAGAGGCAAAACATTTAAAAATAGAAGATGGAACTGAAGTCGTGTTTGTTACTTTTTCCTTCTCGTTTTTATTGTAGTTTAACATTAATTGAAAATTTGATCTTTTGGTTACTTTGTTAAGCATATTTTTTTTAAATGAAAAATTAAAAGCTCTTTAAAAGGTTTAAAAACTTGAAAAAAAACCTAGTTTGAAATTTTATTTTGAGATCACCACTTCAATCTTTGTCGGAACTAGATGATGAACATCGTTGTTTCCTCAGCACCTCCATTTCAATTTGTGAATTCATTAACATGACACCAATCAGTCCAACAACATAGCCATGGCCAGCATGGCTACCATGCTCACGACCACGCCTCATTGTCATAAGTAGCCAATGTTGCAGTTGAAGTCGTGGTTGCCGCCGCACCTACCACTTCCAAGCATAACCCTTCCATATCCACCATAATACGACTTCTAACGAGCCAAAAATCGCCGGTCGCGAAACCACCACCCTCTTATGTGTACACATAAACATACAGATCCGTACGCACACACATGCGAGCGCGCACACAGACACACATACGCACACAGATCCACAGGCGCGCACAGACTAGACAGCACACTGTGTACACGTGTGTGTGTGCATTTTTGCAAATTTGTGGGTGTGGGCCGGGTGTGTGTGGTAGAGGGGAAGAACGTGAAGGGAAGATGGGGATGTGGACAACACATTAACAAACTTAAGTCATACTTGAAATGTTAGGAAGAGTATTGACATTTCTAAAATAAGAAATTACCACGTAATTTAAAACTGATAGTTTGTGTCACGGAACCCAAACTTTAGGAGAATTTGGTATACTTTTTTTTCTTCCACATTTTGGATACAGGTATTCATTTTGTCAAAATTGATTAGTTCACTGCATACACATAAACTCAAAAATAGGAGTGATATTATTCCTATAAATTACGACCATCGGCCTAAATAATTGTGTAAAGTCTAAGTGGAGCAATAATGGTACTATATTTTTATTAATTAACCAGAGCTTAGCTCAGATTCTTGAGCCATGTTCATAGCATACCTTGGTGCAATTTGTCTTGAAAACAGGGTTAATGATTTTTTTTGGTTAATTTAAAAATAAACAAAGTTGAAAAACCGCTCAAATGCTTGTATCTATATATATATTTTTTCAAAATACATATACTCCTTGCGGGTTTTTGACCTCAGAGAAATTACTTAGAGACTTATCAAAAGTTTAGGGTAGATATTACGAGGGAAAACAAGCTTTCCCTCTCTCGCATATATGAATTTACTTGTGCAAGAAAAAAATCTACAATTATACCCTAAGGCCACGTTTGACGCAGCTTTTTTTTTCCAGTTTTGGAAACTGAAAAAAAAAGTGCGTTTGGTAACCATTTTTTTTCCTTCTCCAATTTAAAAAACCAGTTTTTAAACTGCAGAGTAAAAAAAAAAACTCCAAAAATTGGTTTTTTTTTTTTCACTTTTGGTTTTTTTTTTTGGAGACCACCACCAACACCCTCCCACCGCCGGCAGCCACCTCCGGCTGCCGGCCACCACTGCCGGCAGCCACCGCCGGCCACCGGCAGCCACCTCCGGCGACAGCTACCCCACTACTGCAGTCGCCGCCCCACAGCTACCCCACTACTGCCACAGCCACCTCACAGTCGCACCAGCATCGCCACAGTTCCTCCCCCTCCGCCGCACCACCACCCTCTGCCGCTGTCTTCCGTGCGCCACTGTCGTCATCCGCCTCGCACCACCACTGCCTGAACTCACTTTTTTTCCCGGTTAGAAATTATTTATCATATTGAATTAATCTGTTGTTATAATGTAATTGTATACTAGAAATTAATATGTTGTTATAATGTAATTGTATGCTAGAAATTATTTATCGCATTAAATCTATTGTTATAATGTAATTGTATTTAATCTATTGTAATGTAATTGTATTTGATTTGCTATAATGTAATTGAATTTAATTTGTTGTAATGTAATTAAATTTAATTTTTTGTAGTGTATTGTATTGTATTTAATTTGTTGTAATGTAATTGTAACGATTAAACCCTAATTATCCCTAATTTGTTCCCAAGTAACCCTAATTGAACCAAATTAACCCTAATCAAACCGTAATTATCCCTAATCTAACCAATTAACAGTAATTAACCCCGCGTAACCCTAATTGAACAAATTAACCCCAATTAAACCTGATTAACCCTAACTGAACCAATTAATTGTAATGAACCCCGATTCAACCTAATCTAACCAATTAGTCCTAATTAATCCCGATTTACCCTAATTGAACCAATAAACCCTAATTAGCCATGATTAGCCCTAATTGAACCAATTAACCGTAATCAGCTCCAATTAAACCTGTTTGAACCGGTTAACCTTAAATTCTAAACCTTAATTAAAGCATAATTAGCCCGGATAAACCCTAACTATCCTTAATTTGTTCCCAATTATTCCTAATCAAACCGTAATTATCCCTAATCTAACCAATTAACAGTAATTAACCCCGCGTAACCCTAATTGAACGAATTAACCCCAATTAAACCTGATTAACCCTAACTGAACCAATTAATTGTAATGAACCCCGATTCAACCTAAACTAACCAATTAACAGTAATTAACCCCGCGTAACCCTAATTGAACGAATTAACCCCAATTAAACCTGATTAACCCTAACTTAACCAATTAATTGTAATGAACCCCGATTCAACCTAATTGAACCCCTAATTGAATGCCCTGATCCAACCGAACCCTAAATTGAAATAATTGAACCCCCCTAATTGAACCCTAAATTGAATGCCCCAAATCAACCGAACCCTAAATTGAATCAATAGAACCCCCTAATTGAACCCTAAATTAAAGTAATTGAACCCTAATTAAACCCTAAAATTGAATGCCCTAATCGAATCGAACCCTAAATTGAATGCCCTAATTGAATCGAACCCTTAACCCCAAATTGAACCCCAAATTGAATGCCCTAATCCAACTGAAACCTAAATTGAACCCTAAATTGAATGCCCCAAATCAACCGAACCCTAAATTGATTCAATAGAACCCCCTAATTGAACCCTAAATTGATGTAATTGAACCCTAATTAAATCCTAAATTGAATGCCCGTGATCGAACCGAACCCTAAATTAAACTAATTGAACCCTAAATTGAATGCCCTAATATAATGAACCCTAAATTGAAATAATTCAAGCGCATCAGATATGTGCATTTTGAACAATTTTTTCCTATTTGAACATTGATAATTTGTTTGATAATTTTAGGTTGTTAATTGTGTATTTGAGAATTGTGATTATTGATCTGTAATTTTAGGTTGTTAATTGATGATTTTAGGTTATTAGCTATGCATTTAAAGTAATTGCGATTATTAATTGATGATTTTAGGTTGTTAATTGATGATTTTAGATTGTTAATTATCCATTGAGCATTTGAGATATTGAGATTATTGATGGAGGATGGGACCCAATTGGATTGAATGTGTGATTTTTGTTAATTTTTATTGCATTGGGTGGCATTTGAAAATTGAGAATTGAGATTGTTGACGGAGGATGGGACCCAATTGGATTGAGATACCTATTAGTTAGCGCAGACACGGACACCACGTCTGATCGACGGTGTCCGACATTTAAAAAATAAATATTTTAATTAATCAATTAACCCTAATTAATTAGCTCTAACGAGCCTAATTAGTTTTAATTAATCCTAAGAACCTAATGAAAATCAAAGTAGCTGTAATTACCCCAAATTAGCCAAAATGAACCCAATTACGCGCATATTGATTATAGTTAGCCTAATTAGTCGTAATTTGCACTAACATAACCCAATTAAGCCTAATTAGGACTAATCAACACTACTCGGCACAATTAAACCCTAATTAGGACTAAATAACCCTAATTAGTCATAATCAACCCTAATTAACTATAATTAGGCCAAACTAGCCCTCATTAACATGAATTAGCCCTAACATAACCCAATTAAGCCTAATTAGGACTAATCAGCACTACTGAGCACAATTAAACCCTAATTAGGACTAAATAACCTTAATTAGTCCTAATCAACCCTAATTAGCTATAATGAGGCCAAACTAGCCCTCATTAACATTATTTAGCCCTAACATAACCTAATTGAGCCTAATTCAGACTAATTAGCCCTTGTCCTTCCCATAATTACTCCATATTGCCCAGAGAAGGTTTAATTACTCGTTGTTTACAAACCCTGCCTTCTTTATATTAGTTGTTGTTTTGAGAAGTCCATTGGCAACGAGATGGTTCAAGTCGTTGCCAATGAATTCTATTTAATGTGGAATTGGTAACATATGTAACGATCTTTCTGCAGTTTTGATATTTCGGAAAGATTCTTGCATATGTTATCAATTTCTGAACGCATGCATGCATAGAAACCCTTAGTTCCCGTTCAATGGTACTCATTACAAAGTAATGCTTTGTAATGAGCCTTTGGATGTCCAGTTTGGACAATTTGGAAAAGTTAATTGTTTATAAAACAGTGTTTTGACTCATGTTTTGTGTTCTATGTCGTGGATATTTGGTACACGTTCTCGTGTGTTTCTCTGGGTGCATACAGATCTGGTTTTCTAACATCCGTCAAACGTTCTTGAGCAAGGTTAGATGAATGTTAGAACACCTAATCGATGTGGTGTACTTGGAGAAATGCGGGGAGGTGCTGCCGAATTTTTCACAGACATGGGACTAAGCATGAGTTAAAAACTGTTTTATAAACATGTGCTTTTCTGAATGGGATATGACCACTACATGTTGAAGAGTGGAGGGGAAATATGTAGACATGTTGTAACATTCATGCATTCATATTTACATCGGCAATGCCTAATCACTGGTCATAATTGAAGGTGGTATACAGTACGATAATTCAGTCGTCATGTCAGTCGATCGAAGTTGGATGAAAAGGAAGAATGCTGAAGATTTTGAGTGTCGCGTTGACGAATTTCTCGACTTCGCTTATGCGCATCCTGCACATGTTGACCTTGATAAGATAAGGTGTCCGTGCGGTAGATGTGAGTTGTTGCACTGGAGAAAAAGAATTGAAGTAAAATGGCATCTTCGTCGGTACGGTTTTATGGGTGGATACACAAGGTGGACGCAGCACGGGGAAACGATAGTATTGTCGTCCAACCTGGCTAGTCAAACTGAAGTTAGGGAGGAGGCACGATATGATTTCCGAGATATGATTATGGATGCTGGGCATGCTAATATTGACTGGGGTGACGACAGTCCACAACCGCCGAACGAGGGGGCTCATCAGTTTTATGAGTTGTTGAGAGCTGCGGAAGAGCCGCTGTGGGATGGAGCTCCGAAACACACACGGCTGTCTGCGGTTAGTAGGTTATTACAGTTGAAATCAGACCACGGGCTGAGTGAGAAAGGTTTTAACGAGTTTGTTACCTTAATCAAAGAAATACTGCCCGAAAGTGAAAAGCTACCGCCGTCGTACTATGACGCGAAGAAGATGATGAGGAAACTTGGGTTGAGCTATGACCGGATAGATGCGTGCAATAACGATTGTGTGTTATTTTGGAAAGAGAATAAGGATTTGTCACGGTGTCCAGTATGTGATCATTCGAGGTACAAACCGGACAAAGGGAAGAAGAAAAACATTGCATGGAAGATATTGCGATATTTCCCTATCACACCACGGCTTCAGAGAATGTACTACTCCTCCAATACGGCTGAACATATGAGGGCTCACCGTGAGACTCGCAGCAACGATGTCGATGTGCTGACACACCCAGCTGATGGAGAGGCGTGGAAGGAGTTTGACCGCAGGCATCCAGTCTTTGCTCAGGAAGTTCAGAATGTTAGACTTGGTCTGGCAACCGATGGGTTCAACCCTTTCGGTCAGTCTACCACGCCTTACTCCTGTTGGCCTGTTATTATTGTCCCTTACAACCTTCCACCAGGCATGTGCATGAAGAAGCCGTATATGTTCTTGTCGTTGCTTATTCCGGGCCGAAGAGCCCCGGTAAGGACATAGATGTGTATTTAAGGCCGTTGATTGATGAGTTAAAACAGTTATGGAATCATGGAGTCGAAACATATGATGCATCCCTTAAACAAAATTTTCAGATGAGGGCTGCTTTGATGTGGACTATACATGATTTCTCTGCATTGGGAATGACGTGTGGCTGGAGCACACATGGGAAGCTAGCATGCCCTGCTTGTATGGGCGTGAACCCCGGTCATACGTTAAAGCACGGCGGAAAGGCCTCGTGGTTCGGATGTCACCGTAAGCTTTTGCCACCGGGCCATCAGTTTCGTAGGCAGAAGGATAAATTTGACGGGACAATCGAGCGTGAGGTTGTCACACTGGACTACCCATCTGGTGAAGAAGTACTCTCACACCTGGAGGCACTTGATACTGACATACCACACGGTAAGGGTGTGCCGGATCAGAAGATTGCAGGGTTCGGGAAAGAGCACAACTGGAGAAAATTTTGTATCTTCTGGGAGTTAGCCTACTGGAGGACGCTCGTTATCCGAAACAACATGGATGTGATGCATATTGAGAAGAACATTTTTGATAATGTGTTCAACACAGTGATGAATGTCAAGGGCAAATCGAAAGATCACCTTAAAGCGAGAAGGGATCTACAACAGTTGGGTGTACGCCGTGAATTGCATCCTCGGACAGTCAGTGGGAGGACCATACTTCCGAAAGCACCTTACTGTCTAGACAAGAAACAAGTGGAGAAGGTCTGTCAGTGGGTTAAGAATTTGAAGCTTCCGGATGGGTTTGCGTCCAACATATCTCGTTGTTGCAATGTATCGGAATGCAAGTTCCAAGGGATGAAGAGTCATGACTGCCACGTATTCATGGAGAGATTCATTCCTATTGCCTTCGGGGACTGTTGCCACGGGTTGTTTGCGAGACTTTGACTGAATTATCTCATTTCTTTCGAGATATATGCTCTTCTACGATCCGGGTGAGTAACATGGAAGTGCTTGAGAAGAACATTGTGGTGACGATTTGCAAGCTGGAGAAAATCTTCCCACCTTCGTTCTTTGATTCAATGGAGCATCTGCCTGTTCACTTGGCATATGAAGCTAAGATGGGTGGACCCGTGCAATATCGGTGGATGTATCCCTTCGAGAGGTAATCCTTAAATTGTTACAGTTGTTCGTTTACACTTAATGCGACATCTGTTATCATTGATATTCCACCTAACTCGATTCGCTAAACTTCTAGGTTCATGTTCCATTTAAAGAAAAAAGTCCGTAATAAGGCTCGGGTTGAGGGCTCAATTGCGGAGGCTTACGTAATGGAAGAACTTGTAAACTTTTGTAGTCAATATTTCGGGCCTGATGTTGGTACAAGGTTAAATCAACTAGGCCGAAATGACCCCGGAGCAAGCACAAATTTGGAAGGGCAATTGTCAATATTCAAGCAGCCAGGGAGTCCGTTCGGCCGAACGTATACTCGATGGCTAACGGATGAAGAGTACAGTGCTGCAACAATATATGCCCTTCTAAATTGCGATGAAGTTTCGGCATTCGTTGAGTAAGTTAAAGTCTTAATTCACTTACATTGCTGTACATAATTGAAAGTGTGTGTTAAGTGAGTCAACTATATTGGTTTGCAGTGAGTTCGATGCGGAATCTTTAATCACTGATCCCGCTGGACTTGAATCTCATCGGAAATCACAATTTGTACAGTGGTTCAAAATCCGTGTAAGATTGTTTAACGAAATTATATTATGTGTTATATACAGTTCTGTGGCCAATTAGTATACTGATTTATCCTTAATTTTTACCGTCATCTACAATAGGTTCAGTCAATGGATAGACCAGTGGCCTCATGCTTGAAATTACTAGCCGAAGGCCCTAACAAACAAACATCCTGTTACGGAGGCTATATCATCAACGGGTTTAGGTTTAACGTAAAAGATGATGACCGAACAAAACAAACCCAAAACAGTGGAGTCTTGGTCAACGGCGACTGTTATGCCGAGAATTGCATGGATTTTTACGGAGAGCTAGATGAGATTGTTGAGCTAACATATCTGGGTTCCCAAAACCGCCTGGTAATGTTCAAGTGTACGTGGTTCGATGTCACATGCAGTAGAGGAATCCGTGTTAGCTCTCAAGGGATTGTAGATGTCAATGTCAAGTCAAGACTTGCATCAGACGAGCCCTTTGTGTTTGCTAGTCAAGCTGTACAAGTCTTTTACGCGGAGGACGTCGCCAATCCCAAATCTCATTGGTATACAACTATCAAGTCCAAGAAATTGCCCGTGACATATGACAGTGAGCTAGACTCCTTTCAAGCCGACCAACCACGTGTCTTGTTCCCTGTTGAGGTCAACAACGAGGAGGACGATCTTCCTCTTCCAACAACACTTCTTGTAGGAGAAGAAGTCGTAGATGATGACGCGGAAGACGTGGAAAGTGTTGGAGATGATGTGACCGAGTCTACTGATGAAGAGGATGAATTAGAAGATGAAGAGGACGACGAGTCCCACGAAGAAGAGGACGACGGGGAAAGTGATGAAGATGATTCGCAAACTGAAAATGATTGACTTGTAATGTTGTAACATCACGGGAAAAATGTAGTAACATTTTAGAACTTGGTGTTTAATGATGTGTTTTTGCACATCCGTTCATATATATATATATAGCTATTGTGCCGATGATGATTTTTGCCAAATTATTGTTTTTAACGTGTTAATGTCTTTGTAATTTATCTATATGAAGTCAGATATGGATAGGATACGGGCTATTCGTGGCCGGGCTGGACGCCGAGCTGCTTCCTCCCCGGTGGGTCCCACCTCGTCATTGCCTACTGATGACGAGGCACAGAGTGATCGCGGACAGCAGATGGGGCCCCAGCCCTAGCCGTCGCCGTTGCCCCAGCCCCAGCCGTCGCCCCAGCCCCAGTTCAAGCCGTCGCCCCAGCCCGACGCAGATTCATCCCACACGCGCGTGCATTCTCCATCTTCCGTGGGTTCTACCTCAGGTATAGTTGATAACGGTGTTTCGTACATTTTCGCTAGCCTTATATTTGAACTGTATTAATGTCTGTGTTTTGTAGGATCTCGACGAGGCCGTGGTCCGACACGCGGGGTACGCATCGACCCCCAGCGTAAACAGAGAGTTACGCTCACGCAGGAGGGCCTGTAAGTACTAAAAATATCACCTCATGCCTTATATTTAAAATTTTGGGCTGTTAATTTATATTTGAACTGTATTAATTTATTTATTTACTTCTTTGGCAGGATCCTGGAGAATCAGGCGAGGACGAAGATCGGCGTTCTTGTGAAGGGCCGATTCTTCGAGCCACGCCTGTACTGGAAGGACTGGGATGCCGCTGCGAGGGAGGCCCTATGGGAGGAGTGGCTGGTACGGTGAAGTATTTTTTTCAGCGTTAGTAAATGTTTAATTACAGTTTGTTTTATGTTGTTAATTTGTGTTATTGAATGCCTTACAGGAGGGGTTCACGTTTGACACGCCTCAGCAGCAGGTACTGGGGCAGCAGGCTTTCTTTGCCTACATCGGCAAGAATTACCGCCGATGGCTCCACGATGCACGGGACCGGGCGAAGAAGGCGCTGCCCGCGGGTGCCCCGATGACGGACATGACGAGATATCCCCCACATTGGATATCTCACCGTGTATGGGGGGAGATGATAGATCGGTGGGCTGCGGATCCAGGTTGGGACGCCAAGAGTAAGAGCGGGGCTGAGAACAGACAGAACAGAGATCCGACGCACACGGGGGGGTCGGTGCCACACGACATCGTCCGACACATGAACGCGGTCGAGCACCCGGATCTGGAGGAGGATGAGGTCATAGCTCTGACCTATACTCAGACGCACGTGCGGAAGAAGGACAAGGACGAGACGCACCGGGCGGGCGACTATATTTCAGATATTGCCCGGCGGATCGATGTGAGTCAATTTATTTAAGTTGTTAATGTTTTTTCTTTCTATCCTCAATGTCTGTTTCGTTAATTAATGCCCTAACATATCGTTAAACCACTATTTTTGCAGGCCTCGTATGAACAGCTAAGGGGGTCCGAGCAGCAGTCCGGACAGCCATCAGCGTCCACTAGTACGGCTGCGAGTACTGGGGGGTTGAAGCGATGGCTGGATACGCCGGAGGTCGTGAATCGGCCGAAAGGCCGCATACGCGGCCTGCCTAGCACGACTGCTCGTGCCGTGATAGGAGCGTCCTCACCCCCTGCTGCCCCTCCACAGACACCGGCTCCTCGTCCTCAGTTGGACGACGAGGAGATCCAGCGCATTGCTACAGTGGTGGTGAGGATGATCAGGGAGCAGGGCACTGCTGGACAGGCCGAGCCGGCCCCGGATCAGCAGGATCCAGATCCGGGACTCGGTAACCCCTGATGAGCCCCTTCCCGTGCCCGTTCCTAGCTTCCCCCCGCCCCCCGCGCCCGGCTTGTACTCTTCTCCCCTCTCCTAACCGGCTGTATCCGGTTCCCGGCTTGTACATATATGAGTTTTTTTTATAATAAATATTTTTTATAATTGATTATATATTTCTTTCTGTATTGATTATTGCGCGTTGTTGTTGAGAATTGAAAATTGTATTACAGGTCTGGGTAATTGAAAAATAAAAAAATTGACTTTTGGCGACGGATTAATTCCGTCGCTAAAAGTATTTTTACAATCAGTTATTTAGCGACGGAATATTCCGTCGCTAAAATATTTTATCCGTCGCTAATTTGACAAAAAAGAAAATAAATTAAAATTCTAAAAATATAATTAGCGACGGAATATCCGTCGCTAATTAAAAATAAATCCGTCGAAAAAAATGACATATTTAGCGACGGATTTAAAACATTCCGTCGCTAAACTATTAGTGACGGGCTTTTATACGAGGGATTTTTAGCGACGGTGAATCCGTCGCTAATTCTTTTAGCGATGGATTTTGGACTTTTAGCGACGGATTTCCCTGTCGCTAAAGGCCTGTTTTCTTGTAGTGAGAGAACCACGGGGAAGTGCCTTAGTAAAATATCTGTGCATCGTGATTATGTGAGCGAACAAATCGACTGATGAATTCTCCAGGTCTTACCATTTCCCAAAGAAAGTGATAATCTATTTTGTATCCTTCATTTGGACATGAAAGGATGGGTTAACACTTAGCAGTCGTATATGGCATAGAAATATTATCACAAAAAATGAAAGGAGGTTGAGAAGGTGGACAACAACGTCTTTTAAGAATATAAGTTATCCTTGTGAGTTCGGCACTACTCGAGGCAAGCGCACGTACGATACTCAGCTTCGACAATGTATCATGTAACAATAGGTTATTTTTTGCACTCCACAAGACTCAATTACCATCCCAGAAATGTACATAATCCAGTTGTAGACTTTCGTGTTTTTGGGCATTTAGACGATTAGCATTCGGAAAGGAGCAAAGAACCACAGGAAACTGCCAAGTATACAAATACGATGTGAAAAGGCCCCCTTAGCATATCACATGATGCGCTTCACTATTTGAAATTCGCGCACATTGCATTTAGCATGACTGGACACACATAATTAACCCCAATCACAATGTTAGTTCGTCTAAAGGTCAAGTATTGAAGGCCTCCAAGAATGCTTCGGTAATATTACGGTCATCAAATGGCTTATCTTTAAGGGCTAATTACACCTATGTCCCTGAGGTTTGGGGGTAATTACAGTTAAGGACACAAAGTTTCAAAATGTAACATTCCGTGACCAAACGTGTTTCAAATGTATCAGCCGTGTCCATCCGTTAGGGTTCCGTCCAAAAAGTGTATTTTTTTGCTGATGTCATCAATACATATTTTTAAAATGACGATACTACCCCTTTTTAAATTAAGAATTTAAGCCTTAATTAAAGATTAGGGTTTTAAAACCCAAAATTAGGGTTTTCCCGAAACCCTAATTTCCAAATTAGGTCCAATCCCTCACCCCGCCGGCAGTCCCCTTCCATCCCCGCCGGCATTCCCCTTCCCTCACCCCGACAGCCTCTTCCCTCCCCGCCGACAGCCCCTTCCTTTCCCTCACCCCGGCAACCTCTTCACTCCCCGCCGGCAGTCCCCTTCCCCGCCGACAGCCCCTTCCCTTCCCTCACCCCGGCAACCTCTTCATTCCCTGCCGGCAGTCCCCTTCCCCGCCGACAGCCCCTTCCCTCACCTCGATAGCCCCCTTCTCTTCCGGCAGTCCCTTCTGTTATTCGCCGGGCAGATCCACCACCGGCGACGTCGCCGTCGCTCTTCCCCTCCATCTCTTCTCTTCTCCCCCGCAGTAGGGGTGTGGCGATTGGGGGCTGTCCTTGACCCCGTTCCGTTCATGCAGAAGTGACAGAAATGAGATTGGGGGCGGGGGGTGGGGGTGCGTGGGTGCTGGGTGTGGGGAGAGGAAGAATAATCAGTAAATTAAGTGGGTAATTTATTTTAAAGTCAGGGGTAATAAAATCATTTTGTTAAAACCGTTAGAATTTTTAGGGTTCCGTTTGTCAACGGACAAAGTGTTACATTTTGAAACTTTGTGTCCTCAAGTGTAATTATCCCCAAACCTCAGAGACATAGGTGTAATTAGCCTTATCTTTAATAGCCGAAGATTATTTCTTAGTGATCGTTGGTAGGATGATTGGTTTAAAATCGACCACATTTGCACGTCCAAGAAGTTTGGATGCCTAGAAACTTTGGTTGAGAAACCATTGTTAGAATTTTCAGAATTGTAGGCAAACAATATGTGTAATATATTACGTTCTCTAATATGGGCTGTATGTGTGATTCAGTTATATAAACGGCAAGCCCAAGTTTAAGTGAATATTAAAGTATTTGGGCTATGGTTATCTCATGTTATTTATTATTACGTGATATGGTGTTAAGTGTTGAGTCCGTTTAATTAGGTGAGCTTTTAGTTGGTAAGCCCATATAGTTAGAATTAGACCTGGCAAAAAGGGAACCGTACCCGTTACCCGACCCGTACCCGGTCCAAAATTCCGGGTACGGGTAGCCATTTTCAGTACCCGCAGAAATTAGACCCGGACCCGAACCGACCCGTAAAATCCGGGTAGGTTCGGTTCGGATTTCGGGTAACCCGAAATTACCCGGATTTCTTGAATATAAAATAGAAAGTTGCCCTAATTTCACTACATTCGTTTCTCACTTCTCTCACTCTCACATAGACAATAGACCCACTTCTCATTTCTCACGCCGTCGCAAGCCAAGACGGCAACAATCTGTCGGCGACGGAGCCCTCTGGCGACATAGCACTCCGGCGACAGAGCCCTCAGATCTGCCGACGACCGATCGTGAACTCGTCGAGACGGTGCGACGCCATATTGGTAGATCCAGACCGACCATCGACCGACCACTGCCGTAGCAACGTCGACAGCCGCTGTTCAAGCCGTAGCAGCACGCCATCGACCACCGCCGTCAGCCTTCGTCAGTCCACCGCTGCTGTTCACGCCGTACGCCACGGAACTCCACCTGGAAGGTTGGTTAATCTATCCTCCTCCTAAGTATAAGTTCTCAGTTCTCACATGATGAAATGGATTTATTCTTTCTTCTTTCCATATAAACTTTGGTTACTAGAACTTCAACCTTTCAAGGGAATTTCGGCTGGGATTGGTTGGGTGGCCTGGATTGATGTCTTGGGATTTGATTCCTTTGAAAGAGGTTGGTAGGTCTTGGTTGAGGCTTGACTGACCTCCATTACTTATAAGTTATAATCGCATTTACTTCGTAAAAAGTAAGAGCGAACTGAATGTTTTCCTTCAGTTCCATCTTTGCCGGCCATCTATTTGGTAAACCTGTAATTTGACTTCAAAAACATATGTGCTCCACCTCATTGTTTTCTTCTCGGCATTCTACTGCATACTCATATTCTATGTACTGGCGATCTCAGCAGTCCTAAGTAGTGATAGCTACGTGCCTATGTTCCTGCTATATCCTTCTTCATTTCAATTTCATACATATGTGATCTCTGTATGACTGATTTACTGTATATACTATATACTATATATGATTATGAATAATTGAATACTGAATTGAATTCAGTGAATTGGTAGAGGTGAATTGTTGTATGACTGTGTATATATGGTCATGCAAACAAATGTTGTATGACTGTATCTCTGTATGACTGTATATAATGTGTTCCCCAGCATTGTCCAGCTTGTTGGTTATGTGGACTACTGAAGTGAAATTTTGAAATTATGTGTTGTGTAACTTGTGTTGGTCTTGTTGGATTTGTTGACTTGTTGTTCTAGCTTTTTTTTCTTATTCTTTGTTTCGGACTATTGTAGAATCTATGGAATCTGTAAACAAGAATCCGCCCATTGAGAATGTTGAGGTTGTTGATGTTGAAGATGAATGTCCTCAAGTTTTTACCAACCTTGATGAAGTTGCCAATGATATTGACATTAGTGTTGATGAAAAGTCTACTAGAGGTGAAATTTGGACTAAATTTGATATTGTGGGGGAGAATAATAAACATAGGGCTGTGTGTAGGTGGTGTAAAGTCTCTAGTTTTGCCATGGGGACAACTCCTGATGGGAAGCCATGTAAGGGTACACATGGGACTTCAAATATGCATAAACATCTTAAGGTTTGTAATGTGTACAAGAAGGAATTTATGGACGTAAAACAGATGCATTTAGATCATTCTGTGAAATTGAGGTCTAGAAAGTTTTCTCAAGATGTTTTTCGTGAAAAAATGGCTATTGCAATGATGAAGCATAACTTACCTTTCTTGGCTGCTGAATATGAAGGTCTTAGGGATGTTCACACTTATTTGAATCCGGATGTCAAGCATTATACTCGTAATACTGCAAAAGCCGATTGTTTGAAAATCTCGTTAAGTCAGAAAGCCATGCTTAAGCTTGCTTTGGAAAGAATTAGAGGGAAGCTATGTCTTACGGCGGATGTGTGGACTTCTATTAGATATGAGGGATATCTTTGCTTGATTGCACACTTTGTTGATGAAAATTGGAAATTGCATAGTAGGATTCTTAATTTTTCTCATTTTGCTCCGCCACATAATGGTAAATCCTTGTGTGACAAAGCATATGAATTTTTGAAGGATTGGGGAATTGAGAAAAAAGTCTTTTCGATCACTTTAGATAATGCCAGTAGTTGTGATAACATGCAAGAACACTTGAAGAATATATTGCTAGTCAACAAAGTCTTGGTGAGTAATGGAGAGTATTTTCATATACGATGTTCGGCTCATATCTTGAACCTCATTGTGCAAGACGGGTTGAAAGTTGGTAATGAGGCTATTTACAAGATTAGGGAGAGCATTAAGTATGTGAAAGGATCCGAGGGTAGGAAGATAAAGTTTGCCCAGTGTTGTGAGCAAATTGGTGTGGCTACGTCGATGGGTTTGCGCATGGATGTTCTTACTCGTTGGAACTCTACTTTCTTTATGCTAGAGTGTGGGCTTAAATTTTGATCAGCATTTGAGAATTATTCCCTCATTGAACCTAGCTACAAGTATTGTCCTACCAATGAAGAATGGGATAGAGGGGCTAAAATTGCAACGTTTTTGGCCCCATTTGCTGTGATGACCAATCTTGTGTCTGGGACTGAGTACGTAACTTCAAATATGTATTTTAATTCAGTGTGGAGAATTCAGTTGCGTATAATGGAAGAGATGGAAAGTGAGGATCTAGTTTTGAGAAAAATGGCGATGGAAATGTACCCTAAGTTTTTAAAGTATTGGGAATCTTATAGTACTATTCTAGCTATAGCAACAGTGCTCGATCCTCGCTACAAGTTGGGATATGTTGAATATTGCTATGAAAAGATTGAAGCGGGTAAAGGGGAAGATAAGGCAAAAGAACTCAAAAAGAAGATCGAGAAGCTCTATGAAGAATATGTGGTTCACAATTCTATTATTCCAAAAGATAAAGCTTCAGTTGGTACAAGTATCGTTTGCTTGGTGGAAGAAGATGAAGCTGAAGTAAGTTATTTCCCTTTTTATGTTTACGTTCCTTGTTTACGTGTTTATATTTTTTGTTTAATACATTTCTCATTCAAAAAATGTAGGAGTACTTTAAAAAGCGACGACTTGAGGCCAAGAAGAAGTCGGATTTGGATCTTTATTTGGAGGAGCCGGCATATGATCGCGTGGAATATGCATATTTGGATGTGTTGGAGTATTGGAAAGACAATCGGTCTAGGTATACTATTCTTTCTAATATGGCACGTGACATTATGAGCATTCCAATTACCACTGTTGCATCTGAATCAGCTTTTAGTATTGGAGCAAAAGTTCTTTCAAAAGTTCGGAGTTCACTTACTCCGGATAATGCCCAATCTTTGGTTTGCGGACGTAATTGGTTGTATGGATATGCAATTCAAAGTAAGTAATTATTTTTAAAGCATTTGAATATGAAGTTTATATTTATGTTTTGGGATTTAGTCTAATCATATTTGCTTAAATTTAGGTGATGATCCGGACGATAATGACCTTGAGGTATCTTTTATCAATGCAAACATGGATGATTCGTTGGACTTGGATGCAAGAAGCTTAACGGAGATTTGAAGACTTGAAGTTTTAGTTGACGCCGGTGGAATTGAAGACTTTAATTTCAATGAATTTATGCATGTGATATTGTAATATGATGATGTAATTGTTGTTTAAAGTTTTTGGATTATAGGCGGGGATTTGGGAATGGGGTTAGATGCTTGAATTTGTTCATATGCTATTTAACAATTAGTATGCTAGTAACTAGTAAGTAATTAGTAGTAAGTAACTAAGTAGGAATGTAGGATATTATGAGTTTTAATGTTTATGTGTCATAACATAAAATAACCGAAGTGAAAATTGTTTTTACAATAACAAATTAACAATCAAAGATAAGAAATGTGTTGATAAAATAAGCAAGATAACCAGCAAATGCTGTTTTTGAATGAGTTAAAATCTGTTTTGAATTATTAAAAAAAAAAAAAAATTTGCCAAGACCCGCGGGTAATACCCTACCCGCCAGGGTAGGGTACGGATCCCATATATTCGTACCCGGGAAAACCCGGGTATAAATTACCCGACCCGATTTTATCCGGACCCGGTCGGGTATTACCCGTACCCACGTGGGTCGACCCGTTTGCCAGGTCTAGTTAGAATCCTATTAGGTTCCATCTACCTTTCTTGTATAAGTGATAACATGTCTCGTTAATAGTGTGTTTGTGAGTTTTGAGAGGAGAGAAAAGAAAAAAAGGGAAGAGAAGGGAAATAAAGAGAAGGGAAGATAATTTTCATTCTTCTTATTTGTGAGTTTAAGAGAGAAAAGAAATTATCATTCATTTTCCTTGTTTGTGAGTTCAGCAAAAAAGAAAAGAAAAAACACCCGATTACGTATATTTTCATATACTATATTGTAACAACTTAGTAAAGATTATGATGTATGATCCTAAAAAGGAACATAATTTTGATGGAGAAACAAATAAGTCATCAATAATATTATACAAAGCTCACATCATATTAATTTAGTAAGCCTTTCGTAACCGGTGACTAATCACTGTAGAAAAAATAAAAATTAGTTATAAGTTGACTACAAACATGTCAACATCTAAATTTAATTAATGTTATACCAAAAACAAAATAACCAGTTATGAGTTCACTCCAACATCTAAAACAATCATCTGTTTGTAGGTAAAATAGTAAACTCTGGAACCTTAAAACCTAAAAGTCATAAAAAAGTTAATCTTCATTATCTCAAGGGAAATATAGGCGTTACTAAAATATACTTACGAGAGTTTTCTTTTTCTCCGTTCTTTCCTAATTTTGGGAGGAAAGATTTAGAGACAAGAGAAGCATAAACTTTTCTATCTTTTCTCTCCTTAAAAAAAAAACTCACAAACTAGAGAAAATAGAGGAAACGGGTCATTTTCCTTTCTTTTCCTATCTTTTCTCTCCCAAAAAACTCGCAAACATGCTATAAGTGCTGCATGGTTTTTCAGCTCTAAAAGGAGATGGAGAGAAATATCTTGCCCTAGACGCTCAAGTGAGTTTGTATACGATTGTTTCAGTTGATCATACTGAATCATGGCTTCAAACGGTACGCTATTGTATTCTCACACATATCTTATGGTATGGTGGTCTAGATCTCTAGTATAAAAAAAATTGAGTTAGATCTAACAATTGATAATCGAGCACGTTTGCTAGAACCAGAACCCTAGTTATACGTAATTTTAAAGCTATCACCTTCTACCTTCTATTCATTGAATATTTTTGAATTTGTGTTATTTTGACTTTTATGCGATACTAAGTAACTAATTTTTTTATTCAATAGTTTGCAAGATTCATTAGTCTATGATAAATCAATTTTCTGATGGCTGTCTACTATTGTGGCGGCTGTTACAGAACTTATACACAAAAAAAAATAAAAAAATACATAAGTAAGCTACACAATATGGTTATGACGTGAAATTTGTGGGTGTAAAATTTACTTGTCTCTGTTGGGTGTTAGATAAGTAGATATTGATGATATAGCTAAAGTGTGTCATTTATTGATATCTAAGGAACACGCCAATAGGGATTCTGGGATGTTGCTCCTCTAAGCTTATAACATAGAATCGCTTGCCCAAAAGGGGGTAATTGTGTTTGTTTAATTTTGGAGGTAGTGCGAGCAGTTGGTAAGGGTTAAATTATTGGGTTTAAAGGAGTTTTATCTTGCCCAAAATGATAAAACTACTATAGACCGTCTTTACTAATTGACTCATTGGGGATGAATGCTAAACAAAATTTTCAGCATATTTTTGTACTTTATTACTGCCATGCCTATCTTAATATTTTCTACTTGCACTTCAATAATAGCTGTTAGTAATATTGCTACTAATAATCAGATTCCATTGAGACTTTGACGGGTAATGACATTGGACAATAGAAAAGACATGTTGAACTAGCCCTAGGCATTGTAGATTTAGATGTTGCTTCATAGGAGGATAAGCATTTTGCGCTCCTTGAGTATAGCACCACTAAACAGAAAGTCGCTTATCGTAAGTGGCATAGGGCAAATAGGCCGAGTATTATGCTAATGAAAAAGCCAATTTCTGAGATTTTTTGAGAGTGTTGTGCAATAAAACCAATGTTAAGAAATTCCTTGATGCCATACGAGATTGATCCCTAGAGTCTTAAAAGACTGAAGCTGGGTAACTGGTGAATAAGTTTTGTTCACCCTAAGGTATAATCGGGTTGAGGTGTCAAAGCCTATATTACACGAATGCAGAATATTGCCAACAAACTTACCGGCCTCAAAGTACCCATCATTGAGCCCTTCCTAGTCCACCAAGCTCTTAGTTCTATTGCTAACCATTTTAGTCTCTTGAAACAACGTATAATGCACAAAATGAACCCTGGGGAGGGAACCAACTCATTTCTGCATCTGTTTAAGAGGAGAAAAGGTACAAGAAGGAAGTTGGGGGAAAGTGTGAATCCGGTGCATCAGTCACACCATTCTACGGGACAAGTTAAGAATTAATAATCATCACTATGACCCTAGGTTTAACCAAAATATAGAATTCAACATAGTCCTAGAAGACCTAGTCGGGCTCACAATCCTGGTGGTCCGAGGGCTAATATCAAGAAAGATGCTACTTGCTAGTTTTGAAATGAGAGTGGTCACAAGAAAGTTGATTGTCCAAAATAGAAGACTTTGGTTAGGTAAGAAGAAAAAGAAAGAAAGAAGTAACTCATGAGCTTTTCTTTATTTTCAATCCTCTCCAGCCGATGTACCACCAAATTCGTGGTGGCTTGATAGTGGAACTTCCACTTACATTGCTAGCTCTTCGCAGGCGTTCGTAAACAAATGTCAAGAGTAAATTTTAGGTTAGGTTCCAATGTTATGTTACAGAAAACTGTTTATGTACTGTCTATGAGGCAAAATTTGTTTCAGTGTCAAAACTTGATGAGTCAGGTTTTAATTTTATTATTGGGTATAAGTAAGTTGAATTGTTCCTTGATTCGATTTTAGTTGGAAGTCGTTCCTTAGGTGATGGCTTATATAGATTAAATTTTACTTCAAATGAAATAAAAGTTGAAATAGTTGGCACTAAGAGGGCATTAATAGAAGAGTAGCGTCACTGTTGTGGGCATAAGATTGGCTCATATATCTAAAGAAAGAATTTAAATATTATTTAAAAACAATATTCTTCCTACCATTTATTTTGGAGATCTAACTACTTGTGTAGATTATATTAGAGGCAAATTGACCAAAAATAAAAAGAAAGCTGCTAAACATATTAATGATCATTGGAAATTATTCACACTCATATTGTGGGCCCTTATATCCTACCTTATTTAAAAAGATCTTTCATTACCTTTATAGATGACTGTTGTTATGACTATTATGACTATGTTTACTTAATTGATCACGAATCCAAGTCATTTGAATAACTTATAATTTCCAAAATTGGTGGTCAGTATTATGGTAAATATGGTGATTTGGTCCGTATATGAGACCTTTAGCTAACTATCTAAAGGATTATGGAATAGCTAGATAGTACACAATGCCTGCTACCCCTGAACATAATGGCATGGCTAGGCCTCCTAATCCCAGTCTTAAGGACATAATTGGATGCATGATGAGCAAAACTAGCTTAACCAAAGAGAGAAAAGATATGCTTTGTATACTGATTATGTGGTATACATGGGACAACAATATTATGATACTGGGGACTGATCTATTAGCTCATAGTCAAGCCATATTTAGCTCAGGACCCCTGAGCTGGGTGGATGGAATGAAGGATGAGATGGACTCCATGGCACATAATAGGGTTTGGTAGTTAGTTGGACTTCTGTAGGGTTTCAAACCCTTGGTCATAAATGGGTATTTAAAACCAAGAGCAATTCCAAGGAAAAAGTTGAGAGGAGTAGCAAAAGGCTTTAGCCAGAGAGAGGAGTAGATCATTCTGAGACCATTTCACCAGTTTTGCCGAAGACTCCTTTTGAATTATCATGTCATTGATGGCACATTTTCATCAGATGGATGTGAAGACACTTCCCCGAATGATAGTTTGTCTCAAGTGGTGTACATGAAGTAACCTAAGGGTTTTAAGGTGGTAGGTAGATAGCATATGGTTTCGATTAAAGAAGTCCGTCTATGGTTAAAATTTCACGATGTTGTGCGGTATTTTGGTTTTGTGGAAAATATATCAACTCTTGCATGTATCTCAAGGTCAGTGGGGGCAAATACATTTCTTAGTTTTGTATGTTGATAATATACTTCATGCTAGTCGTGATTTAGGCTTGCTTCATGATGTGAAGAAAATGCTTTCCATGGTTATTAACATGAAAGACTTTCGAGAGCAGCTTATATGCTTGGCATAGAAATTGATCGGGATAGATCAAGAAAGTTGTTGGGACATTCTTAGAGAGCATTTATTTATCGAGTTCTTAACCAATTTAATGTGCAGTATTGTGGACGGGGTGTAACTCCTATTTGTAAAGGGGATAACTTAAATAAACTATCCTAAGAATGATGTTGAAAAGGAGTCTATGAAGGATAAACCTTATGGCTGTGCTGTTGGTATTTTGATGTATGCCAAAGTGTGCTTGAGACCAGATATTGCTCATTCCATGAATGTTCTGGGTAGATACTAAGCTAATCCTGCTGGTAATGCGTATTGGACAGCTTCAAAAAAGATGATGCAATATTTGCAGAATACCGAACACCACATGTTTGTGTATAAAAGGGTTGATGATGTCCAGGTAATTTGCTACACATATTCAGATTTTGGTGGTTGAGTGAATTATAGAGAATCCACTAAAGGGTATATAATCTTACTCGCGGATAGAACAACTAAATAGCCACATGGGTATGAGCCACATGGCTGAGAGAGTTTATTTCGGGTCCTTCTCTAACCTTACAGAATTTCTGCTCTGCATACTTTTCACCGATAGAATATTTGTTGTTCTTTGATATCGAAATTAAAGAGAGATTATCTTAACAAATCTAAACATGGTGATGGGTTTAATGAAAAAAATTTGAGACATATAACATGCTAGTAGATCTACTAACCAAGACAAATTTGTACTTTTCACATAAGATGTGAACTTTAAAGTCAAAATTATATTTCTCACATGATGTACTCAATATATTGCAAGGGTCGAGCACTATCACTAGAGATGTCAAAAGGGCAAGGCCGTGGGCGGCCCTACCCGGTCCGACCCTAAAATGGCCCGGCCCTAAACAATTGGAGAAAAGGGCCCGGCCCGTTTTTGGCCGGTTCTTGCCCGTTTTTCTTGGGTATTATATCTATGAACTTTAACAGGAAATTCTCAATTAGATGAACGCTAAAAGCAGTGTACACTAAGAATAAAATATCATTTCGAATGGGAAAGAAATTTAAGACAAGCACAACGCTACTTCTTGAATGCAGCCTGTGCTCAAATTATCAGATGTTTAATGTCTATAATAGTATGCAACGCATTTTCACTCTACCCACGTCACTGTCACTTTTCTTTCGCACCTAGCTCCAAACATAAGTAAATGGAGGAACAGTAAGTAAGGGTAGGCAATCTTAGACTCATACTTGTACTAGCCTTTTGGTGTACCCTTTTTGCATCTAGTTAACAAGGACAAACTTTTTTCCCCCCTTTTTTCTTTATTTTTTGGATGTAGGGGAATGGCAGTAGGAGGATTATATCTTGCATTGCCTACTCCTGATCTATATGTCTTGAGTCAACCAGCAGCCTTCGTTGGTTGTGTCTTTGACCTATTGTTCTCGCCTTCTCATGAACACAACTTTCTGTAACAATTGATACTACAATGATGTTTTAATAAATTGGTATCTGGTCGCATTTTTAGTCTTGCTAGAAAGATTACAGGTTACCAACTAAACAGCTAACTTCAAAAACTAAAGATGAAATGGCAAACAAGTCTAGTACTTAAATATACCTCAATAGCTTTGAGCTGATGTGCCAAAACCCTGCTCTCGGAGTGGAGCAAACAACATCCTTCCAAAGCTCTCAGTGCAAGTGCAACTTCAGCATCAATAGATGGACTAGTTATTTTCATTGGTTCAACACTAAAAATGTGATTCAAATTGGAGACGATTAATGAATGTTAAAACAAAACCGTTACCACTAACAAATTTCAAAACAAACATATAATGGACAAAGTTTAATTCCAAATCAAGCAAACACTTATAGATGATCCTAAGTACAATATTCAAGAATTACTCACTCTATTTTTTTTTCAGGCCCGGGCCCGGCCCTAAAGTTAGGCCTTGGGCTTGGACTAGGCCTTGTTATCCTCGAAGTGGGCCCGGCCCGGTTCCCCACCCCAGAAGCCCATCCTCGGCTCATTTTCTCTTCTGGCCTGTTGGGCCTGGGCAGGGTTGGGCTTATTGATATCTCTGACTATCACTAACCTGTGACCCACTTACCAGAATTTTGGGAAGTACCTGGGTTTCTATTGCTACGATCGAAGAAGCACTTATAACTTTATTGGAGAAAGTGTAACAAAGACTGTCTAGCTGTAAAGCATCTAACTTGTATCTTCCTAGGAGAGCTACACTTATCAAGCCAGTGACACCCTTTATTCTAACCTACTTTATGCAGACAACGAAGGTTACAGAATCTATATGCACTACAGTTGACCGATGCAACAAACACTTCTTGAGGGAGGAAAATAAGTAAGAAGCAAGATATATCTTTTGACCTGGGATTTTGAGTCTAAAGGGAAATAGAATGGTGGACTAGGTATTCACAAGAAATCACACGGTAGCCAAACTACTCTACCTAAGTTTGGATGAACGATATTACCCAATGAATCGGCACCATGGGTCAAGGTTGTGAAGAGTAGAGTGCTCCCAAATATTTTTTCATATGCTTGGTGTTTTACTCTCTTAAAGAAACAGGGTTATTAGAGCGAGGTATTGGTTGGAAAATAAGAAATGGTGGAACAACCAAATTTTGGCTGGACATTTTGTTAGTCGAGGAGCCACTGATTGTACTAAGCACACGTACCATAGATACAGACATGTGCACCAAGCCAATAAGCGCATTTTGGAACAAGGACATTGATGATTGGAAATGGTCTATTTTCGTAATACCTCGTACTTCTCTGAGCTGTTTAAAATAATCATGTGTGCTTCGAAAAATAAACGAATGATAATTTTGAGCGATGCTCGAAAATTATTAGAGAATGAAATGTTAAAATAATTTGGGTTTTAAAATAAAATTTTAAAAACTTTTGGAGTCATTTTGTAAATATGAAAAACCTTGGGGCTATTTTGCAAATTATGAAAAATGGCATGATAGGTGTCAAATTTTAGAAAAAAAAACTTGTCTTAAGGGGATGCCACCCCTTTTTGTTTATTTGGTGACTAATCGCTTAAAATATAAATTAATTAATGAATTATTTAGATGTTTAGGAGATTAAAGAAAATAAAACCAAAATAAAAAATAGAAATAAAATAGGAGAAGAAAATAGAAGAAAGAAAAACAAAAAAGAGCAGGGGAGATTGGGTACAACAGAGTGAGAAAGAGAGGGAGAGAGAAATTTCTGTAAGGTAAAAATTTTAATTGTTTAGTATGTGTTTTAGTGTGTGTGTGTGTGTGTGTGTGTGTGTATGGGTTAGATTAGGCAGTGTGTGGGTGTGTGTTTATATGCCGTGAGTGTGTGAGGGTATATATGTGTGTTTTCAGCATTTGCTTGTGTATTGAGGGTTGTAGTGTGTGTGTGTGTGTGTGTGTGAGATGGGTTGTGGATGTATGTCGTGGGTGCATAGTGTCTGAGTTTGCTGTATGTTTATGTCAGCCGTGTGTATATGTGCTGGTATGTGTTTGATTTGGGTATAAGTGTGTATTGAGGGGTAGGGGAGATGGGTTGTGGATGTATGTCGTGGGTGCATAGTGTCTAAGTTTGCTGTGTGTTTATGTCAGCCGTGTGTAAATGTGCTGGTATGTGTTTGATTTGGGTATAAGTGTGTGTAGGAAGGAAACAGGGTGAATTGTCTGTGTTTTTAGTGAGTTGCCGAAGGGTATATGTGTGTTTGAGTGTGTGATAGTGTGTGTGTGTGTGTTTGAGTGACATGAGTGCGTGTTTCGGGTGTGTGAGTACGTGTGTAATGTGTGTGTGTGAGGGTGCTAAAGTGTGTGTTTTAGGTGTGGGTATATGTATTCATGAGTAACGGTGTGTGTGCAAGTGTGTGTAGAGTTGTCAAACGGGCCGGGCGGCCCGCGGGCTGGCCCGACCCGGCCCGGTTCTGGCCCGGCCCCGTCCATGAACAGTAGCGGCCCAGCACAAGCGGGCTTGGGGCCTGGGCCTGGACCAGGCCTTCACTTTCTGCGAAAAAGCCCGGCCCGGCCCGGGTTTGGCCAGGCCCGAAGTCGGCCCGGTCTGCGGCCCGGTTCTGGCCCGGATCTGGCCCGGGTCTGGCCCGGTTTTGGCCCCACCACTTGTTTGAATTTTTTGTTTTTCCCCCTTTCTTCCACCCCTTTTCCAAAATTCCACTTTTACCCCCCCAACAGCAATATAACGGCTAGTTTGGGGGGTATTTTAGTCTAACCTATTTTTTTCAACTCCTTTACACTCTTACCCTCCCCAACAACTATAAACGGATAGTTTGTAGGGGTATTTTGGTCTTTTGTGAAGTTTCTAAAATCTATAAATTCACACCATTTCTCTCTAATTTTTCACACCAATCTTCTTACTCTCTCTTACCTAAACATTCTATATTTCTACAAGCTTTGCTACTATTTTCCTCTCCAATTACTACTCTTGCTAATTACTACTAGTATTTACTAATTAGTACTCTTGTTTATTAATTACTAGTCTTGCTAAATTCTTTTTAATTACTAACTCTCTAATATTTGTTACTCGTTCATTCTTTTAATTGTTATTTCTTATTACTACTCTTATACTTGTGTATTTAGTTACTCTTACAAAGTTTAGCTCGAAATATGGCTGGATTATTGAAGAAAATGAGGCGTGCATCGTCATCACGAAAAACATCATCATCATCGCAAGCACCACCACCAGCACAAGCGCCAGCGCCACGGCCATCACAAACACCAATCCAAGCACCAACACAACCATTCGTTCCTGGACGAATGAGTACAGGCTGTATGATAGATACCCAAGCCAATTGGGAGTTCAATCAAAACATTCCAGATTTTGAATACACGCCTGATGAAGACCCCCCGCATTATAGTCAAGGACGCAGCTCGGTTGGCGAAGCTACTACTCCGTGGCATAATCTCAACCCTATGCCTGGTCATGATGAAGAAGGGCCGAGCAATGCCTCCGGTAATGAGCCAGAAGTCCAAAAGGGGAAAAAAAAGAAAGCCGAGTGTTGGAATCATTTCGATGTAGTTACGGTGGACGGCATCCGAAAAGCTCGATGTAAGTACTGCGCTAAATTATTTTCGTCTGGTAGTGGTAATGGACATCTTAACAGGCATTACCCTCTGTGTGCACCTCGACAAGGCCACGTCGAACCTACCCAAACGCAGTTATCTTTTGACGGTAAGTTATTTGTTTATAATCAGCGAGAGCAAAGAGACGGTCTCGCTGAATTTGTTATTCATGATGAACAAGCCTTTTCTTTTGCCGATAATCCTAAGCACTCTAGATATATGAACACATACGTTCAACCTTTGTACAAAAAGGTTCATAGAAACACAACTAGATCCGATGCACTCCGACAGTACAATGCTGCTAAAGCACGCCTTATCGATTATTTCGATAAATTTGACGGTAAAGTTAGTCTTACTTCTGATATTTGGCAATCTCCTTATACTTTTGTTAGTTATTCTTGTGTGACCGCTCATTGGATTGATGCAGATTGGGTTATGCACAAGAGAATCATCGCTTTCGAGCACTTCCCTTATCCGCACGATGGAATGAACATTGCTATTCTTATATTAAAAGCATGCACCACATTTAAAATTAAGGATAAGATTATGAGTGTTAGTTTTGATAATGCTTCTAATAATAAAGTTGCTGTTGCAGCTTTAAAGGAGACGCTTCAACCTGTACTTAATGGTGAATTATTTCATGTTCGCTGTGTTTGTCACATTATTAATTTAATTGTTCAAGATGGTTTAGCTGCTGCAGGAGATATTCTTCTCAAAATGAGGGGTATGACAGCGTATGTTAATAGCTCGAGTCCGAGAACACAACAATTTAAAACGTTGTGTGTTCAATATAATATGCCTCGCAGGAGAGCAGTTACAGATGTGGTCCACAGGTGGAACTCTACATACCACATGCTTTTACACATTCTGGCATACCGAGAAGTCTATACGCATTTTCTACTAACCCAGTTCCCAGCCGGCTTGCCAACTCAAGAGGAATGGCAGATGGCCACATACCTAGCTGAATTTTTGGAGGTATTCTACACGTCTACCAATTTATTGTCTGGTACGTACTATCCCACCTCTCCTCTCGCTGTAATAGAAATTCTGAAGATGGCTACAATGTTAACAAAATGGAGATATATAGGACCCTTTAAGGAAATAGTAAAAGTGATGGATCAAAAATTTAATAAATATTGGAGTAAACTGCCTGCTATTTTTACTGTGGCTACTTGTTTAGATCCTAGGTTAAAGTTGCATGGCGTGAACGCCTCGATACAAGAGATATCGAAATTAATGTGCTACACAGCAGAGGAGACAACCGCATTCACAGCAAAAGTGAGCAAGAGGTTTGAGGACTTGTTCAACGTCTATCGTAATTCTGCTGACGTGCGCGGGCGAGCTACATCATCATCCACTGTTGAGAGGTATTATGCGCCATACCTTCAGGGCTTTGAACATCTAGTAGCAAGACAACTACCAGGTGAAGGTACTTCTAATTCGGCAGGTTCGTATACTTTTTCCTCTTTTAATGAGATTGGTGTATATGCAAATACTGATCATTATTCTGATTTATCAAGGCAAGAACAGGTTAATTTTAATTTGTTAAATTTTTGGAAACAAAATCAAAACATGTATAAAACTTTATCCCAAATTGCACGGGATGTACTGCCAGTGCAAGCCTCCACGGTTGCTTCAGAGTCGGCATTTTCAGCCAGCGGGAGGGTTTTGGATGACAGGAGGAGTCGTCTTAACCCCGAGTCGCTCGAGCTATGTGTATGTTGGAAGGATTATCTTGATGCGAAATACCGCGAGCAAGATAAACCGATTGATGATAGGAAGAGCAGTGACTCGGATATTGAAGTACTTCTGGATGATTAGGTAATTTGTTTTTATTTTCCTCTTTTGATCCTTTTGGTTGACGTTGCAGATTTCTTGATCTTTGATTGCTGATATTTTGGATAGACATGCATTATTATTTTGATTGTTAGAATTTTAAGAATAAATTTTTTCACAAAATATACTTTTTTTCCATATATATAAAATAAATTTTTACAAGCAAGATATATATTTTTTCGTATATATAAAAAAATAGGTAACTTCGCCTGTTTGTTTACAAGCAGCCGGTCCCAAGCCCGGATAAAAGGAGGAGGGCCTATGAATACATTTATTATTTTTCTATATAAATTGTTATGTGTTAAGATTTTATTAATAAAGCTCACCAAGAAGAGTATGAAAATGTTTAACATATAATAAAAAATATAATGGCTAACAAATAAATATGTATATACATACATACATATATATGTATATTACTTATAATGAAATAAAAGGATAAAGATTAGGTTCGTTAAATTGTGAATATTGCCTAGAGATGAAATTTAAAATTGAATAACAAGAAGAAAAAAAAAAAAGGGCCCGGGCCCGGCCCAAGCCCGGCCCTAGATATTGGGCCTAGGGCCAGGGCCTGGACTGGGCCTAGGTTTGCCTTCGGCAGGCCCGGCCTGGCCCGGCCCGGTTGGCAGCCCCACTGGCCCGGCCCCACAGCAGGCCCGATGGGCTTGGGCCGGCCCAAGCCCGGCCCTTTGACAACTCTAAGTGTGTGTCTGTGTGTCTCGGCAGTGTGAGAAAGAAGAGTGTGTGTGTATGTGTTCAGGGTGTGCTTTGATTTGAATAATGATTGTATCTGTCATCCGCGCGCGGGGGGGGGGGGGGGGGGGGTTACGTTAGACAGTTCTATGTAAAATTTTAAAAATAGTTAGGAGCAGAATATGATAAAGTACAAAAAAGAGACTTATATTTTTTTTCACAAGATCTACGGTAGCGAAAATTTTGGAACTTTTGGGTGTCCACGAAGAATGCTAAATTATTAAAAATAATTATTGAATTATTTAATATGGAAAATCAAATTATTTTAATTTGAAAATTTTAGGAGAACCTTGTTCTACTGAGGTATTTTGTTTTTTAAAATTTCGTGCCATTCCGAGATCCATAGCTATTTTTAGTGAAAGCGGCTTCTGAACGCTTGATCAGGACATCGGTTCGAAATTTTCGGACAAATATTTTTTGAAATACATTTTTATCCCAAACATAATTTCATGGTACTTGAAATTGTGTTTTTAAAGTGTTTTTGAGATTTTTTCGATGCGAAAGTCACCAGGGGCATTTTTGTAATTTTACCTATAAAAGGTAACTTTTGGGTAAATTCACATACAATAGGGATATTTTCGTGATTTTATTTATTGAAAGGCTGTTCTGGTGATTTAAGTATGAGAGGGGTGCTTTTAGTAATTTTACAGATAAGGGGTATTTTGGTAATTGTATATACGTGGTGAGGGGTTCATTATAGGAGTATGCGTGCGTAATGTAAACTATACTATGACTACTTGATTGTAATTTTTAGGTTAAAACATAAGACTTTCCAGTTAGATTAGCTTAGCTTCGGATCCAAGTAAGAGTTTCTATCCGAACCTTAAGTTCATCAACTTGTGTTCGCAAGTATTCTTCAATTTGCTTATGGCTATTGCCGGACTCTGAGATATTCATTGATATCAACATGTTGCCAATGAAACCTTAATATTGAACCTAAATCAGTTATTTAGAATTCTTATCGATGCTCGCCTTTTGTTACATACTGAGCCAATTTGATAGCTGTTCGTATTTGTTCTTTCTATTTGTTTATGGCTATTCTTGAACTCTGAGTGATGAATTGATATTAGCATGTTTAATTGTCATTGAAACCTTGATTGATATCAGTTATTTGAATTCATGTTAATGCTCATTTTTTATTACATGTCGAGCATTGAATTACTTGTTGATTCAATGATTGTTATTTTTTTTATTGATTTGAGAATCTATTCTGTAGGGAGGCATTATAAGGATGGTCTATTCATGCATAATTATGCAGAACTAGTACCATGATGAAAAGGACAAATTATTGTACATCATGCATGTGTACTCTGTATTGTGCATTGCCTGCGTGGCATTACCTCTGCGCATGGTCAATATCTTCTGAATATATTTACATTGTATCTTACAATGATTGTTTTGAAAATAATTGGAAATGAATGTCTTGATATATAATTGAACGAGATTGAGTTGAAACTCTTCCTTTATGGTTATCAAACTGTTTGTGATTATTTAAAACCCTTCCCTGTATTGTCTTTAAAGTGTGTCTGTACTCGTTTTGAAATCCTTTGAAAATCATCATTGTATTTTAAAATAATGGCTTTGAAAATAATCTTCAAATGATTGTTTTGGTATCTGATCGAAGAGGATTGAGGTGAAACTCGTCCTTGTGTTGTTATCAAACTGTTTATGATTATTCAAAATGTTTTGGAAAATCATCATCAAATTGACTCTGCAGTTTTTTGGTAAATCCTTTGATTGGTCATTGAGTGACCTTACCCTCATTTGATTTCCTTCTGCAGGTAACGATGAACTGTCGACTGCTTGGGGATGGGTCAGAGCCTGTGCAAGGTGTTGGAGTGCCCACCACTATTGTATAGTAAGACCCCTGTGTGGGTTGGTGTGGGTCATTACTTAGTTGCTTTGTAAAGAACCTATGTTTGAGTTTTTGGAAGTTTTAAGTTGTAAAACTAGCTTAAGTTCAAGTTTTTCTTAGACTGTATATTTTGAAGAATTTGACTTAGTGTCCATTTAGAAGTTTTGGTATATTTTGGAAGTTGGGGTTGAGTTAAGATTATTTCTGTCAGTAAGCAGGGTCTGATGTGTTGTGATGTGATAAGTAACGCTCTGGGAGTTCAGGGCGATTGAGCTTAGGATTTTCGAGTCATTATAATTTCTTACGAATCTAATACCACAAGACATTAAAAATAAGATAGCTTCAACAATCATTCAGGATGATGAGGATAATCTAGATACACTTAGATGGTTGCCTACTCGTTGCTGATACTAATGAGCCAATAAGGCTTGAATACAAGACTTGGAAAGGTAATGGCCATCCGAGAGCAAAACATTTTGTCTGCCTTGTCCATCACAAGATATTGCTAACTAATGAACTCAAAGTGAAGCGATGTTTAGGCGAAGATAACAACTGAGCTATTTGTTCTTCCACCTCTGAAACATTATTCATGAGGTGCGAGATTCCTATCTTGCAAAATATGGATAGAGACACCTGATTAAGCCAAAATACTGGATGGCATATTTCGCAGGGGATGGAACAAAATGGACAGATCAGAATGTAAAGAATACGTAAGTTCCAAGATGTCATTCCTTTTTATGAAGTAATACACAAAGTATGGTTTTGGAGAAATACGGTTGTTCATTTCCTCCGTAATGCGCACAATATGATTTTTAAAGAATGAATGTGCTGATGATTTGGAACTTTTTATGGACAATGTAATATAGATAATTATCAAGCTGTGTGTGAAACTTGTTCTTTTATGGAAACCCCCGTATCTTCCTCAAGGGACAATAACCTTAATACTTGCTCATCACCTAATTTGGGTTGTATAAAAGTAAATGTCAACAGAGCAGCTCATGCAGGCACTAGTACAACAATTATTGGCAGTCTGGATAGGGATTTATGTGGAAGGTATATGTTTGGGTTTATGCGTTCACTTCGGCAGTGTAGTAGTTGACATGCAGAGAGTTCGGCTATCTGGCATGGGCCAGCAATTGTTTGGAGCCATGGATTTAGAGAAAACTATCATTAAGATAAATTTGCTTGAAGCTATCGAAGCTTTACCAAAATAATCGAATTTTGATGCAGAGGGCATCATCTTCATCAAAATCCACGTGTTTCCGCATCGTCAATGGGATTGCCAACTAGTTTTTATCTGTCGTGAAGTGAATAGATACGTTGACAAACCGACAAAGAGCAATCGTGAGTAGGATATCGGCCCGCAAGTCGTAGACTCCCCTCCAATGAAGATTTCTATATGTCATAGAATTGGATGCATTAGGCATTCATGGATCAATTTTGCAATCTTTGAATTTACGCTTCCGTACTAAAAAAAAGTAAATAAATAAAGATCCACGAACCAAGGGGATTAAGCTGATTGACTTTGCTCGACATGCAGAGCTTGTGGGTATTTTGATATAATTGGATGCTCGGAGTTCAACTTTTTTTTGCCTATTGCAAATTTGAAGTCAATAAAGACAATTTGTGCATGTCGATATTATTATGCAAAATGTGTTTTTAATTATTTTTTATATATATTAGTTTTGTTTATGATTGAGATCTCCTTACGAATAAAGCTTCAGTTTGGAAGCATAAAGGCGTCTTTAAGAAGTGATTTTCTTTCGAAAGTGTTATAAGAAGTTCAATCCCATAAAGTGTCGTTTTCACCTTACAGAGGACTGAATGTGAAATTAGCATGAAATCTAAATTTTTTCGATCACTTGTGCATATTTTCGCAGCACACTTTTACCACATTATGAGTCCACTTCTGTAAATATATTAGTATTTGTTATCACAAAAAGTCACGTGGTTAACACATTAGCCACTTTGGTTCGATGTTGATATGTTATTAGATGGGGTTCCTTATTAAGATGGAATTATCTGTTCATGAATGTGTATGGCTATTAAAGTTTGTCTCCCCAGGAATTACTTTTAAGTTAAACTATTTGTAGACATAATATACAAGTAATGTTGTCCAAGTCGGAGAATGTTAGAGTTTTCTCAATTGTCGATTGCCAGCACTTGTAAAATATTGGATTTTCTAAAACTCGCTAGACGTTTTGATTTTGATACATAACATTTAACCAAATATTTGAGCTAATGTTCAATCGTGTTATTCAGTATTGAATGGTATGTTATAAGTGAGGACCTATTAATATATTGTGGGCTTTTAATAGTTAAGCCAATAGAGTTGGAACCTTATTAGGGTTAGGTCCCTCTTTTATCCTTATATGATAACGTGCACCATTGAATGCAACATGGGTTTTCAGCTCTAAAGGAATTGGTTTTGGGGGGGGGGGGGGGAAGAGAGAGAGAGAGAGAGAGAGGAAAATCTCGCCCTCGACACGTAAGTTAACGTGTCAATATTTGTTCTAGTGGATCTTAATGAATCTTGGCTTCAAACGGTGTGCTATTAGATTCTCACATACTTTATTCTACATTATGGGGTTCTAGATTTCTAGCAGAATAAAGTTAAATCTAACAATAATTGACTAGAGAAATGTTCGACTGAGATACTAAGAAAGTAGTGGATTTCCCCAAGGTCCTTTATTGCAAATTGATTGGAAAGTCTTGAAATAATGTTATGTCATAAGGTTGAGCTATATCCGGTTTGATCAATATCATCCATATAGAGAAAAAGAGGGATGGATCATCGCTACTACAATAGAAGTCATGGATATTAGAAAGTTGCTAAATTTCTCCAAACCGGCCCATGGTGCTTACCATAAGCCATAAAGTACCTCTTGAGGTTATAAATGGGTCACGATGGATGAGATCTAAACACCCATGAGATTGTTCCATGAACATAAAGTGCCATGAACGAACATATTCTTGACTTCAAGTTGAAGAACTTCCCATTTGTGTGCAAAGTACCATGTGGATTGTTGCAGGTTTAACCACCAGAGAAACTGTCTTAGAAAAGTCAATCCCGGGTAGTTGATTGTTCCCTTTAGAAACATGAGGCTTTTAGCCATTCTAACGGTCATTCGCTTTAGACTTGGTCGTAAAAACCCGTTTACATTCATGTTTATATTTCGTGGAAAAAATTCTCATGTGTTAAAATACTTTATAGGGCTAATTACACCCACGCCCTGAGGTTAGGGCATAATTACAGTCAAGGACACTAAGTTTCAAAATTTAACATACGTGACCAAAAACGTTAAAAATGTAACATTTATATCCATCCGTTAGGGTTCCGTCCAAAAAGTATAATTTTTATTATTACATATTTTAAAAATGGCAATACTGCCCTTGTACAGTATATCCAATCCTAATTTGAAAATTAGGGTTTTAATTTCTAACCCTAATTTTCAAATTAGGTTTCTCTCTCCAAACTTTTCTCTAGATCTGCCGCCCACTCCCTCACCCCACGCCGCTGGCAGCCCAAGCCCACTCCCTCGCCCTACACCACCGGTAGCCCAGCCCCGTCCCTCAACCCATGTCGTCGGTAACCCAAGCCCCACCTCGTCACCACCACAACAGATCTCCCACCCTCGCCATCACAGCTGTGTTATGAGCTTGAAGACAACGATGGAAGTCGCTAGCCGCCCCATCAGAGTCCAATCCATAGCCCAAAGCTGCGCAGCACCTCAAGTCCCACTCGAATACATCCAACCCCCAGAAACCCGGCCCAATAACCCGACAGCCCGCCCGCCCGCCCCGCCAACAACAACTCTATCCAGTCAATCGACCTGAGCAGCGCCGTGCGCGACGCCATTTTCCTCTGCACCGAAATCGGCACGGCCTGTAGGGAGTGGGGTGCGTTCCACGTGACCAACCACGGCGTGCCTCCAAAACTGCTCGACGAGATCAGACACAGGGGCACACATTCTTTGAGGCATGTTCGATGGACGAGAAGCTCCAGTATTCTTGCGATACCAGCGGGGCCGCTACGGAGGGGTACGACAACTTGTCCAGGATCTACGACGGCGAGGATGTGACGGATTTCAGTCAAATTGGTGGCTACGACGTGGTGGTTGTGAAGAAGAGTGAGGGTTTTGAACCCTAATTTGAAGTAGTGGCATTGGAAACCCTAATTTGAAGTAATGGTATTTGAAACGCAGAAACCCTAATTTGAAGTAATGGTATTGGAAAAAAATAAGTTTCCAACTTAGGGGTAATTATGTCTTTTCATTAAAACCGTTAGGGTTTTTAAAATTCCGTTTATCAACGGACATAAGTGTTACATTTTGAAACTTTGTGTCCTCGCTTGTAATTACCCCCAAACCTCAGGGACATATGTGTAATTAGCCCTACTTTATATGGCATGTCGCCTTTGAAAAGTTCCCAGGCCTGGGAAGGCCTAAGAAAGTGTCGAGTCACCATCTTATTTTATTGTTTACAATCACAATGGAAAACTAACAAACACCCTAAATGACTCTAAATTGCCAACCTAGGTATCTAATCATTGAAAACAGAAATGAGGGATTCGGGCACTAAGTTATACAAAGGGAATGTGTTGGCACCAATAATACCCTAATGGTCTCTACTATGGTTTTAGTGATTTTTTGGCCTTAATAAAATGCAACTAAAAACATGCATACATAGATCCTAATCTAACCATGAGTTTTGGTTGTACCCAACATCAGGGGTCGAGTGGCCTATGTACCCGTTTGGGCAAACTGAGGATCAAAATCTCGTATTTCTGACCCGACGTTATAGGAAGTGACCTAGATCTTGGTCTTTGTTCTTATAGTGGATATGACTTCTTCTAGTCGAAAAGGACTTAGAACTCTAATTGACTACACTTCTAATAATCTCGGAATTCCAAATGAGATGAAATAGAAGACTCTAATCTTAAATCTTTAAATTCTTTAACCGAGATTTGGTCTCAGGACATATAATTAAACTTAACCCAGAATGACCAATTGCCTGATCCAAGAATTGATTTAATGCTAAAAACCAAGAAAGGGAATCTGTCTGAATATAAAAGCTTTGTTTTGGGCATCTAGACGACTTTAAATGGATTCAACTCCTCCTACATAATTGTAGCTTCTCAAAAGGTAAACAATATACACGTTGAATGGACTATATCAGATATTGTATGAGCGATTTAGAGCCGGTCAAAGTTTAGGTTTATGCTTGATGTCCGAAGTCGGGATTTCTTGGGTTCTCTCTATCTTTCACACACATGCCCAAAGTCAGGATTTCTAGGGTTCTCTCTCTCTTTCTCTCTCTCACACATACACACACAAAAGTTTTTGTTGCAGAGTTTCTCTTATGGAGGTCAGAGGCTCGAAAAAATGGTGAAGTTGCCCTCTTTCTTGTAGCCTAAAGGATTAATTTACAGAGGTCTGGGGCTCCAAAAAATGGTGAAGTTGCTTTTTTGTGTCTATTATTCCCTCCACCAAGATTATTTGATCAAGTTGTACTTACACGCTTATTTAGGATATGAGTCATATATATGAGTTTCTTATTCTACTCCGAGAGAGAGAGAGAGAGAGAGAGAGAGAGAGAGAGAGAGGAAAGTGGGCCATGCGAGAGAAAATAGGTTCGTGGAGAGAAAAATAGAATAAAAAAGTATAAAAGGGATAAATATGAAAAAACACTTACCGAGTCTTTCTTAATTTGGAAAGTGTTACATTTTTTTGGAGAATCCAAAAAGAAAACATGATCAATTTTTTTTCATGTGACGGAGAGAATATCTCTGACAAGATAGAAATCAATCAAAAGGATCTGAAACCAATCGGTTCTCCCTAATAAAAAAGCGTTACCGACCGGTTTGTAGTTTATCCCTTTACCAGACGAGATTTTATTCCAAATGTTGGGAGATTAATTGCCCTTAATTTGGAATAAATCTTTGAAACGCAGATGGGATACACCAGATGTCGGGAATTAATTCCAAGTCAATCTCCGCATCTAGGATTAGTCCCAAATTAGAAATCAATCAAAATTGCAATATGTATCAAGTCAAAATATCTTTACCTTAACCTATGTCAAACCTATCTGACCGCAATGGTTTAACTGACTAGGTTGGACCCAATATTGGGTTGGACTCTAATTGGACTGGATTAGACTTAATTAAAATTTTCTTATTATATATTATTAGGCCTAAACCCATAATAATAATGAACTTAATTGAAATGAAGCCCAATGGTAAATAAATAAAAAAGGATAGAAAGAGACTACTAAGATGAGGTGTCTATAAAGCCCCTCGATGAGGGAGCTAGTCACACGTAGGCGAACATCACAGAAAACAACATTGTTGTAGCAAAAACATAAAAATGACCATGAGACATGCTCTAAACTTCACATAGATATGAGGTCCGACTTTTGCAGGCTTTTCTACTTATCTTTTGAAAAGGAATCAGATCAACGTAGTTCAAAAATGAGATATTACTTGAAGCCAGAGCCAACAACACGTAAAAGTGGTTGGTTGTCAAGATGAGGAGCGCTTATCTAGATACCGACGTGAACAAATTGATTTACATGGTCGCCTCTATATACTGGAAATGATGCACCTAAGAGCCGGAGACAACAACGCGTGAAAGTGGCTGTTTGCGTAGGAATTAGGAGGCTAGCTGGTCCTTGAGTGACGGAGCAAGACAGGTTGAATCTCTTCTAGAGTCGAGAGACTGGATTGAATGACTCCCTTCTATAATCTGGGAAGTCATTAACTCTCTTCTAGAGTCATCAGATAGGATGGGTCGACTACCTTGTAGAGTCAAGAAGGTCATCGACTCTCTTCTAGAATCAACAAACAGGATGATTGACTCCCTTAATTCTAGAGTCAAGAAATTCATTGACTCTCTTCTAGAGTCGACATGCAGAATAGGATGAATCCTTCTAGAGCCGGTATAAAGAAATCAAAGGCAAACATACGTGTCTATGAAAATATCTGATGACAATTTCATTACAATCTCATGACAATCTAATCAAGCCTTCAATCTTTATAGGGTATAATATAATATGATGCATAGTCTGCTATGAATTATGTTTGTATCTTGATAAGTCAGTAATTTCTTGAAACGGTGATTCGTCTTTAGGATAAAATTGGACTATGATATATTGTCATTCCAGATATAAAGAACTCTTAACCTAACTCTACATGCAGAGATTCAAAAGGAAAATTTGAAAATTTAGATGATAGGAAGAAAATCGTAATTACTAATGTGCGAGAGCTAAGAGACAAGGTTTTACGAAAGATCCAAATAGTAGAGTATTGACGGGTTACTTGAAGCTGTTTCAAAGGACCTATCCTAATCAATGTCTCTAATGAAGCTCCAGTTCTACACAAATTTGCTTGAACTAGGAGTAGTGCAAGTAAATTCATTTTTTTTTGATATTTTACTTAGTTGTTATTAAATAACGTACCAATGTTACTCTTTGCAGTTACAAACATTGCTTTTATGAAAAAAAAAATCTCTCTTACCAACAATTGTAGTTTAAGTAAAAACAGATATATTCTTCTACAAGATGTTAGTATATTTTTTGTCTCATAGTATGTGGCATGCATTGCTATATTTTTTGGACTTTTACAATATATTTTGAAAATCGACCCAAACTTAGCTTGGGTTACTGGGTTAACTAGTGCTAATGTAAAAATAAACAAACAAGTTGTAAATAAACTATGCTTATAATCTAAGGAACTCCTACAGAGCTTCAAATCAACCACTAATATGAGTTATTTCTGAAACTTGAAAAGGGTTCTGGATCAGTAAAATTAATTTGGATTAGTATGGTTAACATGAGAAAAAATTGATGTTAGAAGCTTCATATACTGTAAATACCAAAGCTACCATTATCTTAATATGCACGATGGAAGGCTAAATTCTTCAGTGATGAGAGAAAAACTTCAGCATCATTGATTCGTGGAATCTGAAGTTTGGGGGTGAAGGATTGGAAGCTCGACCACTCTACTTATATCTTGAGTTGTTTGGCCAGGGCGATCAGGCTCACCATAGTCCCGTGAAGGGCGTCCTTGCTCTCCGGAGGAATGAATGTTCTCTTCTGTTTGGTTTGAAAAGCTTGATCTTGGTGGCGTGCATTAGCAATTGGAAGGGTATCCTGTGGAAGGCCTAATGGACCTTCTGGGGCGTTTGCACGAGAAGAGGCTTCCATCACACCCACTCCATCTCTGTTATTTTTGTCATCTCTATCAAGTTGCCCGGGGAGGTTTCTAAAAGTATGGGACTCCATATCCTTTCTATTCCAGTGTCTAGCCAAGACGATAATTTTGTGCCATGTTGAAGCTTCAGGATCAATGTTCCTTAAGACATGCCTATTCTTGCATATAAATGTCGCTAAGGATATCACCAGAGCCAAAAATGCAGCAAACCCTACACTAAGGAAGAGTCCCCAAAAGCTCTCGAGGCCAAGACTGTTGGAAGAAAGCGATGTACTCGGGTCGGGACATAAGTTTTGGTTCCCGAACCACGCTTTTTCAATCCGAGTCATTGTCTTTCCTTCGGTCACATTCAAGACTTTTCTTGAAACATCAGTCACTAGTGGGGAACCAATAGGGAAAACCTGCAAGTAAATTAGATGGTATTCGGAGAAATTACATGGACAGTTCAACCATGCAAAAGAAAGTCAGTATAAAGGTGGGAGGTGTTACGTACGAAGCCAAATCCGTCAGTCTTATACGTTGGCTCAACTGTCGTATACTTTGAGCAGTATCGTGCAAGGAAGACCTTTATGTAGGGGATTTCATCAAAAGCAGCCGCAATTCCACCATTTTTACTCCCTTTGAAGAAAAGTTCATCCAGTGCTTCTGGAGAGTTGAATACCTTAAGATTGGTCTCATCAAACTTCAGCTGCTTGAGAATTCCTAAAACAAAAGAACCTTCCAGATAACCTACGTTATCTTTATTCTTCAAAAGCTCGTTCACATCTGTAATAACTGGCTGAAGCTTCTGAACTGTCAACATTGATGCTAGACTTGCTGTATAACTTTGAGTCAATATGAGCACCAAGAAAAACCAGATGATCAGCACAAACCTGGCCAAATTGCTCACCACCCTCTCCTCTGTTAAACAGAAATGTAATTCATCCATACGACATTAGCAAGCATGCTACTTTTTCTATCAAAAGACATGAAATGATGTAGTTGACATCAAAGCGGTTAACTCTGAATACCTATTTATAATAACTGCACGTCTGTTTCAGATATAAGTCCAAACTGTTCATGGCAATGCGATTGTCTTCCAAAAAAAATGGCACTAACTATGTTTCCAAATTGAATTTCGGTGTTGTATAGCAAATATGAGTTTCTCAAGGAATAGCTGAAATGAACATTTTAAAATGGAAGCTCATCACACTAAGAAGCAAAAGGAAGATGTTTATAATAGGTGAAGAACTCCATTTACTTTCTTTTCTTTAGTCATTAGAAGAAAAGTTTACCTAGAAATTATCCTCCTTAATGGCTTCACTTCACATTTCTGAACTAAAAGTAAGAGACCTTATCAAAAAGCAAGAGTTGAGAGGGAGAGAAAAATTACTCTGTGCAAACACCATGGTTGAGAAAGAAAACCAGAAGATCAGGCCAACTTCGTGTGAAGGGGGTCCCCTGAAATCTTCATTTATACGGTGCTCGAGAAACCAGACCACAAAACCAACAAAAACAAATGAACAAAAGCTTGTTACCCATAGTTCCCAAGTTAAAGGCCGTAAGAAAACCCAGACATTCTTCTCCTTGTTGTCTTTGACCGGTACAACCATTAATACACCAGACTCGGTGTATGGCAGAGTAAAATCTGCATAGATTGACCTGTTTGCTCTAATAGTAATATCTCCCACGGCAGCGTCAAAATTCTGCCATGACATAATACAAGCCACTAAGTGCCAAACAAGACAAGACAATATATGTTCTTGAGATGAAAACATGAAAGTGCAGGTTTTGCATTTGATATAATGAACAAATACTTGTATTCCTAAATGAGAATGACATGCCAATATGCTAGTAGTGATATTTCTGATGGAGAGAGAGAGAGAGACCCCTAGGTATACTTGATACACCAAGTCATCGTATGTAACGCCAGTCTTGTCAAAAGGAATGTAATCGTAAGGAACAGCATATGGCAGTAGTTCCATTGCAGCATCAAAGGCATCGATACAATACCCTGTGACCTTTGTTGTATTCATGCTAGGATCCCGAGTTACCATTACGAATTCACTGAAGCCATCCTTGACTGGCACTCCAATTCTTAGTCTCTTCCCATTTGTTGGAATCACCCAACCCTTCGACAGTGATGTTGTATCGCCTGGCCATATGATAGACTTGAGATTGTTTTTTGATGTAGAATACGTGCTTGTATCAGTCAAATTCAATCTTTTAACGATTCCATGCTCCTCTGTCCAAAATCCAGTCCCCCTACCTCCATTACCGAGAACATTAACTATTTGGTAAGCTGAGGGTTGTAGCTGCCCATTAACAATATGGAAGTCTCCACTAAGGCCTTTGAATGTAATACTATTCAGCGTTTTTAGAAGATCTGGGCCACTTTGGGAGACTCCAAATGTTTCAAGATCAGTTGAGTTTTTAGAAACATTACTATTTTGAAAGCCAAGGTCTGAAGTCCCAGCTTTCTCAACTGATATTGCTAATGCAGTAGCAGCATCATATGCCCATAGTCCAAAAACATTCAACTCTGCATCAAGAACATTCGGGTTGTCTCGTTGAAACTTCTTTTTCCATCGGATGGTAAAATCTGCACGTTGCTTCGTCTGTGGAATGTAAGGTTTGACACCTATTACTCCTTGCATGGAATCAATGACTGAGGGATCTATTTGGTTCAAGATGGCACCTAAACTGTCAGTTATGATCCAAACATAACCCTGATCCATCATTCCAACCTCTTTTGCCTTCGCAAATAGTCGAGAGCCTAGAGTTGACCACAGGTGAACAATGAAAACTCTTGTTTGCATCGTCATCAAGTTGTAAAGTTCTGCAAGAATTTGATCATCTGTCACCGATGCAGGAATGATACTTCTGTAAGGGACGCGCACGTCGATATTTTTCAAGGCATCGGTCAAGAAGGGTATAATCCCTTGACCAAACTCGTTGTCTGCGTAGATGGGCACAACTTCAATCCATCCAAAGGCTTGAACAATTGCACTGATAGCTTTGACTTGAGATGAATCATTCTGGGTAGCTCGAATGAAGTATGGAGTCTGAATCCAAGAAAGGAAGGGGCTTGTTGCAGAAAATGATATTATTGGCACCTGGGCTTTGTCTCCGAGATCGATCATAAAGCCAGCTTGCATCGATGATGATGGTCCCAATATAGCTTGCACTTGAACATTTTTTAGTAGGTCTAGAGCTGCATTTTCAACAAGAATAATCAAATCAATCAATCCTCAAATTCAGAAATTTTAAAGTAGTTTAAAAATGATTCCTCTATCTTGCAGTATGAAGTTTCACTTAGATCTTGAGACCAAACAAATAGCTGTTAAGCTAACATAAAGAGTAATCGTCATAGCAAAAACAGATCAAGCACCTTAATGAATAACAACAAATACATTATAAAGCTAAAGAAATATGAACGGCGCGAACTATAGGGGTGGCTGTGGAACAAAATGAAATACATACGTTGCTAGAGAAATAAGAACGTTATATGGTCTTAATAAGCGTGTGGGTGTTGTATTTGGTGAACAAAGCCAAAAACCAAGCGTTTCGTCCTCGAATTAACTATCAAACTTGCTTTGCTTGAACTCGTATAGGTTGTGCAAAACTCAAAATTCGACATTAGAGAGATTAGAGAAGTCACATGGGTTTATAACTTGCTAGGCATGTTGGCTTAGTAGTAAAGGTGGACTCTCACTCGCAACTGAGCTGGGCTTAGGCTCATGCCATTTCAAAGCCAATTTCAGAAACCATCGACAAACTAGTTAACCGGGCGCGTCACGTGTTACTTCAGAACTTTGTTCCTCTCTATACATTTTCGTTCTCTTCTATTTTCGGTGTAGCCTTCGCCATTCGATTGCTTGTTAGCAAAAAAAAGTCCGTTGAGTCCTGGAAGGCAGTCGTCTAAGACCTTGAGTACCGAGATATTTTATATCCCAGAGCCGAAGCTATTCTTAAGGACAGTACACCACACGCCTCAATCTGCTCAATCTTTCAATAAATTTTGCTATGTTGATTTTCATTCTTTAACATAGTAGTTCTCTGTTTTTTCAACACTGGGTTGTATAATCTCAATCAAGGCTCTCACACTGCACCGCATGGCTCAGATTTCCAAAAGCCATATTCTCATCAGAAGGTATTGCACAACATTAGCTCCCAAACTTGGGCCGTTGAACGGGCTGGGGAATGCGCGGTTAATTTTACGATTATCTATTTTTGTGCTTTAGGATTCTCTATATATTGTGCTTTCCGTGCAGAGTTATGTAACTATGATGAACAGCAGTGCGAAATAGGGTTTTTACATTACAATATTATTGAAAGGTCAAAACACAAACCGGTAAAGCTCCCAAATGTAGTCATATTAGTGAATCTCGTGATGTTGTGCATTTGTTTTCTCGATCAATTTTTACCCCCCCTTTTTTTTATATCGCTTGCACTAAATTACAGCACCACCTTGTTTGGATTGTGTACAGGGTTCATCCTTGTTACTGGTAGCATTTAATGTTTATACTTCTTTACTAGTCATTCGTTGCTAGAAAGTCGAGCAGTTGAACTCTCTTTTTTTTTTGTGTGGCTTGGACAGTAAGGCTTTTCTCAGGCTACCTTAGAGTCAATCTCGAGCAAGTCACTTCTCCAAAAGGTTTTAAGGGCGCACCTGCTACACTACTGACCGGTCAGATGCATTCTAGAAAATAATTTTTCTTAGGTACTGACCCTTAAGTCTGAATCCAGAAACTCAAGCAAGGAAACAAACTTCCTTCACCATCGCACGAATACCTTGTGGTAAATGCACTAATTAAACTCCACCTTCGCAAAATTGCAGTGACTTAGTACTCATATTGGTCAATACTAAACGCGAACTTATTTGTTTATATATGCGCGCTAGTCCATTTATTGCAACTTGGTGCATGGGTTGCAACGACGTTTTATTCAAAGCCAAGGGACTTTACCTGAACTAGCTGACCTCTAGAAAAATGCCGTCCATCATAGAGACTATGAACTACTTAACACATTAAGGGGGAAAAAAAAGAATAAAAGGAGGAAAAGAAAGAAACTTGTTGTCTCAGCTGTCAAATATCTTCTGACTTAGTCAAACGTATTTGATCTTTACCGAATTTACCGTATCAAATCAACCATCCCAATTTTCATTTGCATTGAGTGGAGAGACTCGACAATAAAATGGTTAGTGCAAGTTCTAAGTTTTTATTTTCAGTTTCTAATACATCTTGTTTGGTTACCGCTTTCAAATTTTAATTTTAAACATATCAAACTCAAATATTATTCACTAGCTACTTGCAAATATATCATACATATATCTTGAGTTATAGATGTGCGAGAACTGGTATTCAAACAAGATGTAGGAGCTTCCGTATGTCCCAAATGTGGTTTTTAATGATTTTTTTTTACTTTTGTTAAATCCAAAAAACATAATCGAAACTAGTCAATACATGTTTTTTTTAGTTTTCTAAGCTTCAAAAGCATGAAAAGAAACAAACAAAATGGTAACCAAACCACGTGTAACATGCCCAAGGTGGAACATTAACAAAATACTCTCTATCATGTGCATGTGTCGGTGGCGATTCAGTATTTTTAACATCTCTAATTCAACACTGAACGCGAAACTTTGGTTTCATTCGGCTCCGGAGTATTAACTAGTGAAATTATGTCTTAACCGGTCTCTGCTATCAAATGAACACTGCAACCCATCTTTGTTCTCGTTCTGCAGATCATGAAGGCCATGCTTATTGGAGTGGCAAGTCATATAACTTTGTGTAAGTCACATGCCGGACCACTAGCTAGCTTCCATAAACAATGGTGGTGCCACTTCTAGAGGGCAGGTCTAGGGAGTCCTAAGATTCAACAACCATCAAGCTAAGAGTACGTGCACGTAAGTTGAATATATAACAAATATTCCAAGTCAACTTTCTGCGTAGATGCAAATGGTGATGGCCTTAATGATAGAAAGTGCAGTTGGAAGTCATATAGTAGCTGTCATAATATACAAGCATGAAGACTTTTTTGGTCATTCGAGTTTAGTTTGGTATTTCTTGCATAAACTTGGCAGTTCTAATCACAACGCGGTAATAAATTAGAGCAAGAAAAGAAATCTCAATTTGATCGTTGTGAATCTGTATTTTTTTTTTTTTGGGGGGGGGAGAGAGAGAGAGAACCAGCTGCAGCTGCACCGACAACATCTCTTTTGGAGTCTCTGGTGTTTAAAACCAGCCTGGTCTTGTAGTTACTATGGGAGGCATAGAAATCGGAGAGGGCCATGGTGATGCAGCTCAACCCCAACTTCCCAAGCCATGTATCCATGTCAAGAACAATTCCCACATTCACTGGGGCGGTACTGTTTTGTGCTGTCGCCATTTTTGTGGAAGAAAGTAATTCCAAAGTAATTGGAAGGAAGAGGAAGAGAGAGAAGAGGAGTTTGTTCGTCATCTTTCAAGAACTTGAGAAACTCATTGCGTTTGTTAGCAGCTGAATGAATTTATAATAGGAACATGCAGAAACCTAGGAAGATCATTTAGTATAAGAAAGCCACTTGGCATGTGAATATGATTAGAATGACAACTATTTTGAGTGGAAATATGGTATGGTAAAAGTCAACCACCAGGTATTTGGGTGTGATATGGGGTGGGTGAAATATTAATTAGACAGCTAGAGGGTTGACTAAGCCAAAGAGCCATACAAAACCAAGTCCAACGGTGACGGTTTGATCAAGCAATTTGGTAGGAGCAATCTATAGGTGAAGTCCAACAGATCAATATTTCGTAAGTGATGAGGATTTTTCTGATTTGGCATGAGAAAATTGCTTTCAAGGGTACGAAGTAAAACGAGAATCAGAAAAAAAAAAAAGGCAAAGATTGTTTCAGGTATGCAATATATTTACCTAGTAAACTCCAATCCGTTTTTGAATTCTTACTTTGAATGACGAGTACTGCATTTGGCTTAGAAATCATGAAAAGTTAGCAACGATCAAATGTTTCATTTTGCAACCAAGAAAATCTCAGCAACATTCAAAGGTTTCATTTGGCTTTGCATGGATATAGTACACCGTTTACCTTGACCAAATCAAACATGCGGTGGAGTAGAACTCCATACTAGGAAGCTTCACAACTGCTATAACATTAATGCCAGTAACATACTGGATCTTCACAACTCTAGACGAGCCAACAACCTTCCCAAGTGGCACAACACTATCAAGAATTTGAGTGAGTACATCGTTTAATTGACCGTCGCATTTTATTTCCTTACCACCTTAAGCTTTTGCAGAGACTTTTTTTTCTCTTCCACGTTAAGAGGTATCACATGCCAGCTTGCATATAGTTTACTAAGTCCACATTGTTAGACTCGCAGTGAAAAGAAATGCTATTGACGCTCGACTCAGAGGATTCGCTGATGCGGCTCCAAAGGATAAGACTAACAACCGAAGATCTCAAGGGCAAAATACATGACCTTTACAGGTTGATTGAGCTGCTCCTCGGCTTGCAACTGAGAAATTGACGACATTTGTTTTGATTTTGGAAAAGAAACTGGACGGAGAGGTCCCGTGTACCCTAAAGCCACATGAATCCAGTGAGGCTACAATGGCATTTCCTAATATTGTTATTTCGCCTCTTTTCTCAACCTTCTTCCATTTCATGGGCTTAAGTTGAAACCATCGTCAACCTGTGGGTACAGGTTGACAATTCCTTCCTCTAATCGTTTTTTCCTTTTAACAAAAGTATCCTCGAAAGAACAGGGGTTAGGCAAACAATCATGGCAAAAAGACATTGTCTGAAGAAACATTTTTGAGGGAGTGAATTCGCAAGCTCAAACTACTGAGAAACTCCATGATCGTCGATTGCCGAAACAACGAAGCTCCCCACTAGCCATCACCGAATCAAGATTTGAGTGGTAAATGTTTGCTCAAGAACTTAGAGGATGTTTGTGTCCACCGCCAAGATCAATATCCAAAACCAATTTGGGATTTCCTCAAGCTCTTGTTGGTCCTTGGAGAAGGTAACCTCTTGCACGTCATCTAGAAAATTCTTTGACAAGAAGTTGAGAGGACCGTTCCACCATGTGGAATTCCCTGTGCCGGTCTTGGCTACTGATCTATTGACCATTTAGTCATTTTCCTTTCAAAATTTGCAGAATACTGTCGAAAAGAGTCACCGTCTGGTCTTTGATTCTCGGAATTTTGTAATGATATTCCATGTAGGGTAAAATTTATCAACCCCCTCCTCAACGGCTATGGTGGCTGTAAGAAAATCCGATTCCATGAGCACTTCTGATAGCCTCCCTTGTAGTCATGTATCAGTCCTCCGATGCCCACCGCTCCACTCCACTGGTTGTCCCTGCGGGAAGAGCGGTCCATAGCAACCGGATAGGTCCTATAGAGTTTGTCAATAGGTATTGCAACTAGCAAAGATAAATTTCAATCTTGTCAGGATTATGGGCAACGGATTATTAGGGGGATCCTTGTGTAACTTGTTTGTCTTCTCGTTTGCATATCTCCGGATGGAAGAAGTAGCTTTAGCCAACATTATTGTCTACCACTGTACCTCCTAAATTATGCATTTTCTTGACATTGCCATATTCCAGCCCACCTATTTCTTACAGTCGGTGAAAAAGGAAGTCTGTCACGCAAATGACGGATGAGAACTGTAAGTCACAAGGGTCACCACATACGGGTAGCTTGCATCGTCTCCCAAGTTTCTTATCGATTTCTTCTGGTCTCTGAAGATTCTGTTTCGTCTTACCGAAGTTCTCTATCGTTGCAGCCCTATAATTTCATCTTCCCAATTTTTTTTTTCCTTTTAGTCTTTCCTCTCTCAGCATCTCTCCCTGAATGATTCTCATAAGCGGATTAAGTGGTGCATTTGCATGAAGAGGCTGGCCCACATGTCGATTGTTAGAACTACATTAAGATTTCATTTGAACGAAGAATTTGAAAATATTATGAAGTTTAGAGTTCATTCATGTTAATTCTTACACTTTGAAATCTTTGAATTTGCAAAGTTCAATTTTTGGCTTGCGGATGAATATTGTATAACATTAATTAGTTATAACATAAATGAATTGGTAAAAAAAAAAGAAGAAAAAGTAGACGGCTTAAAGAGGAAGGGGAGAGAGTGAAGAACGTTTGAAGAGCAGAAAGACACATGACACGAAAGAAAGGCTTGAACTGTGAATTATAAATTAACAAGTCTAGAGTTGTTATTTCAACTGAGGATTTTGGCCTCCCAAATCCCACTTTCAATTGTTCTCTTAGAATTTCACAAATTCTCTTTGTAATTACAAAACACTGAATTTCATCAGCCATATTGAAATTCCTAGTTGAAACCCCTCACTAAAACTTAATCTAAGCAATAGTTCCATCTGATCCTCCGTGAAGTTCCTAGTTGAAATCCTCATTAAAACATACTCTAAGCAATAGTTTCTTATGTTCTGATGCCTGCAATCTTACACACACCTTTATTTCCCATCCTTTTTTTTGGTTAAGAGTAGACATATATTATATATAAAAGGGTATACAAGCCGTCCCGGCCAGATCATCTATATTACAGACATAAAAGACATCATTAAACGTTATCAAAAATACTAAACATAACAACTAACCTATATGCCCGATACAAATTACAATTAGACTGAAGCAGAGCATATCCTACACTTCAACCTAACTTTTCGTAACTTGCCGAGGTATACGGTTACAAATAACACCAACTACAACAAAAAACCTAAAAATTACAACACATACTAACTAGAAGACCAATATAACAACCAAACAAAAATAAACAAATACACTATGCACTGCCAGCCGCCCACGAGTAGACCTGATAGCCGTCCTATGGGTGTAACTTGCCTCAAACCCCGTGCACCCTCGTCGACACCAGATTCCCCACCTTCTCAGGCCACCATTCCGCTGTCGAACCCGGATAAACCCCAAAGCTGCCAAACTAACCTGCCTCACTGGAATCTTCATCAAAGTGGTTGCCTAATCATTGCAGAGCCCAGACCACTTATCGCACCTGCCAAGTTCCGACCACCTATCGCAACCTCCGCTGTCGCAACATCGGCCAAGCCACTAACCAATTACAAGCACAGACCATTCTAGGGCAAGGAGGAAGGGGAGAAATAAGCCCTAGAAGAGAAAACCTAGCCTAAATTCACCAATTGATCACAAACCCAAGGAAGCTCGAACCCTACAATCTCGATGGAGGAAGAACTGAAGAAACCCTCAACCAAAACCCACCTCTTGACTCCGAAATCAGGACAAATCATCTGGCAAAAATGGCTCTCACTCGTTGGCCACCACAACCCAAAACGTGGAGCCACCGAAGCCCCGGACAGTAAAGCCAAACTTCACACAAACTGATCATCATCGCCTACAAAAAGGGAGGATCACGTCTGATCGATGGCTATTCGTCGTAACCCAACGGCCGTCCAACTCACCAAAGCCTCCCATATCCCAATTGAAAACCTTAACTAAAACACAACCTAACCTACCAAACCGAAAAAGAGAACCTCTGCCCCACGCGTGCCATCGCATGGTGGGGCGGCCGCGGTGGCTTTCTGTGGAAGGTCCTGACAACAACATAATCTGTAGATGTGTAAGATGTGAAGAACTCTCTTCACAATGTAACATGAATCGAGTCACCGCTATCAATTAGCCAATCTGATTCTTGGCTTGCAAGATTAACTGCATTTTATCATTGATGACGAAGACATCTGAAACATAAGTAATCTTTCCATGTTATCTCCCTCTTTGCCACTGCCTTTCTTTCTCTTTCTTATGTTCTTTTAGTCATACTCTACGTACACTCATGCCTCGTATGGTCAGGTCTATGATAATGATAACAATAAATGTCTTTTCTCCTTTTGAACTTGCTCCTTGATTTTCTTTGTTGCATGAACCTTTACTATCTACCTCTGTTTTCACAGACAAGTGCCTCTCCCTGAAAGGATGATGAACCCGTTGATTTTCTTCTAATTTCTTCATTTAATAGGCTGCTTTTACAATCCCATTGAGACATCACCATCAAAGTCTCCCAACTGTCATGTAAAGAGATGAGAAGAAATAATTAAGGTCTGTATCTCATCGTCAAAGATAATTTCATAAAGGTGTGTTGATTTATAATACCCTGCATTTCATTCAAGTGATCAGTCATAGAAATCCCTTTTTTATATTTCAAGCTACATATTTTTTTTTTTCATCAAGAAGGCGTTATTTGTGGCTATTTTTTTCACACAGAGATCCTCTAATTTTTTCTATAGAGACTGGGAAGTGTCCATGGACACATGGTGGTAAATATTATTATCCAGCCAAGTACATATATACCAAACTATTTGCATATCTAACAATTTCCAATCAACATTAGACATGTTTTTCATCCTGGTCGTTCACCCAAAATTGGAGCTTGTTACTTCTTACAGTAAAGACGGTCTTCCATCTTGCGTTTCCAAAGTTGGTATTAGTTCAGTTCATAATAAACATTCTACTTATGTTAATCTCCATGACCACCCAATGCAAATTGCAAACATTAGCTCTGATACCAGTGTTAGGGAAAGCCACACGTTTCTCTACTTGTGCTAGCCCTCTAGGAAATAACCAATGGAGATGCACGTATGTGTAAGTGAATCAAACAAACAAGCAACAATAACACAACTAGCCACACAAGATTTAACATGAAAATCCTTCAATGTGAAGGGAAGAACCAGGGGCCAACTCTGAACAATTCTTACACTATATCAAACAATGGGGTTATAAGGTTTTTCTTTTAGAGTTCAAACTGGAGGCTAACAAGCATCCAAACATTAAGCTTGATTAACCACAACAAAGAGATTAGAGAGATATTACACAAAAAATGAGTTGTTGCTTAGATCTCAATATCTGAAGCTACAGACATCTGATGCAAAAATTGACAGTTCGATGTGAAGAACATATTCGCAGGAACTTAAACACAAACTTTGAGCTCACTCGGACCATGTTTGATCCTCCGACGAAGCCTCTGAACTGGCTGACGAGATTTTCTTTCTAGGAAGAGAATTGCACTTTTTTCTCTCTTTACTTCTCTAACCACTTAGGGTTTTTTAATTCATCCTTAAGTCTTTAGCGTCCCAACAAAAAGCTAGATAACCAATAGATTTTAATTTAATTAACTGGATCACTATAATTAAGCCCAATACACTTATAACCCAAAGGTCATAAGTCACACGCCACCGCCTGTAGGATATCCCAACGCAAATACGACATGACTTACAGCAAGGTTTCTTACATCCCTTTGTACTTTGTTTTTTGCGAAAGAATTCTACTGCCGTGCTATCTTGTAGACATTAGCTTAAGCCGAACAATGCATGTTCCTCCTTTGTTAGTTACTTTCTACCATATTTTCACTTGTGAGAGTACTTTCAATCATGTTATCTTGTGATAATAGTATTTGTTCCCAACTTATCTTGGCTGCACCTATGGACCCACTAGGGGTGCCATTTTGTACAAAACGTCACTATAGTCAACGGTCACTTTTTCAACGCATCTAACCTGTCAAAACATGCACGCTCAAGTCACGTGCGCTTTTTACTTTTACCACGTTACTTCGTCACTAAGAATTTTACTTTTTGAAGACTTACGACAATGCCTCGTCACGCTTTGACCTTCACACGTCGCCCGTCGGTGCGCCTTGGTGATTGCGCAAGGAGGTTAGCCTCGGCTTCCCCTTGGGGTTGGCCCCGACCTCGGCTTCTCCTTGGGGTCGGCCTCGGCCTTCCCCCTAAGCGTTGGCCTTTAGCCTTCCCTTAGTACTTTCACTTCTCTTCAAGGGACCATGGGTGCATCGCGACACCCGTCGCCTGCCCCCATGCTCCATCTCCGCGATGACCATCGCCCATGCATGTGCACTGTTTCAGCCACCCCCATTGGCCTCGTACCTTCTTCACGACCCCTGTGTACCACGCCCGCGCACGTGCATCAACTCCTCGATGCCCGTCACCCAAACCCGTGCCTGTGGGCCGTCTCCGAGACCCCTATTGCCCGCCCGCTATCTCTGGGACACTCCGCTGTGCCCATGCACCGCGCCACTGATATAGCCGTACCCCCTGACTCTCTGTCACACTACCATGCCCTCGGCACCATACACACTCTACCACACTAATATGCTGCGTCGCTAATACAGCCGTGCGCTCTGGCTCTTTTTCACACTACCACGCACCTTGTGTTGGTCCATACTTTCACCACACCATGTGCACCTTTCCTTGGTCGTTGAACATGCTTCGATCCACTCTGTGGATTGTAGCATCCCGTGGGAATAGGCGACTCCTCCGAAACACTATCTCCGTTAGGGAGCTGTTAAGTGCTCCGGCATGAAGACTCCCCTTCTGCCAGGTAGATGGCTCTACCAGGATGCTACCTTGACGAGCTCCAAGTGCTCCAGCACAAAGTCTCACCTACGGGAATAAGCAACTCTTTCGGGACACTATCTCCACCAGGAAGTTTGAACTCCTCTTCCGCCAGGTAGACGGTTCCTCAGGAATGCTACCTTGGCCCGTCGGGTAGACGTCTCCTCTAGGATGCTACCTTGACGCTCTTCAAGTGATCTGACACAAGGACTCACCCGCCGGGATAGGCGACACCTTTAGACATTATCTCCGCCAGGGAGCTTCAACTCTCCTTTCGCCAAGTAAACGGCTCCTTCGGGATGCTGCCTTGATGCGCTCTGAGTGTTCCGGTACAAGAACTCACCCATGGGGATAGGAGACTCCTCCGGGACACTATCTCTGTCAGGGAGCTCTAAGTGCTTCGGCATGAAGACTCCCCTTCCGCCAGGTAGACGGCTCCTCCGGGATGCTACCTTAGCCCGCGGGATATACCACTCTTTTGGTACACTATCTCCGTCAGGGTGTCTACGTGATTGGACTACGTGCTCCGGCACTGGGGGCTTTCATCGGCACCTCTAGAGACTATGACCCCCGAGTCACTCCGAGAAGGGAGCAAGTCTCTGGAGGGCATTGCGCCTAGTCCGCCTGACAGTTGGGCATCAGGTCTTCTCCACTGCTGCCAGGGGTGTGGGACTCTTCAAAGGCCTTGGACTGGTGGCTAGATCAAAGGGGTTCTCTGGCCACACCAGCGCTATGGGAGCTAGTCTTTCCAGACAGACAGAGCGATGTCATGGGGGTAGGCCTGGTAAATATACAATCCGACAGTCCGTGAAGCACTGACACCTGTGTACCCCCTCAGTGACGTGTCACCCCAGGAAATGCCACGTGTCGCTTGATGACATTATCATCTCAGTCTCTCTACATATAGGAGTCTTGAGAATTCATTTGAGGGACTTCACTCTTGAACATTTTTAGAACTTATTTTCTCACTCTAAAATTCTAGAGAGAGAAACATATAGGACACTGTCGTTGTATATTCATCCAATGCCTTCACCCTTCGCAGCACTGCCACCCTCAGGCTCTGTCTGAGAAGCCCTTGGTCTCTACCCTTGCCTCACCCTTGTTGTGTCCCACATCAGCGTATTTGGCGTCTGACTCGGACTGCATTCCTTGTGGCACCTTCACGCGTCGACTGCGAACCCACTTCCTTGGCATCAGTATCAATAAGTGTGATTGAAAGGTGGATCACAGGTTATTTCATCACAATGGAGTTTAGTTTATAGATATCACACACAGTTCTAAGCTTATCCTGCTGAAAAGCTTTTAATAGTTATTGGCGCGTATATATCCACATTTGTTTTGTCCCTTTTTTTCCTTTACATAGTGTTCTCTAATCTTGCTACTAGTGTTGATAAAAAAATTTCAGAATATCTTCCCACTTTTGTTAGCAGAGGTTACACTACAAGAAAACAGGCTTTTAGAGACGGATTCGCGACGGGAAAATCCGTCCCTAAAAGCCCAAAATCCGTCTCTAAAAGAATTAGGGACGGATTCACCGTCGCTAAAAATCCCTCGTATAAAAGCCCGTCACTAATAGTTTAGCGACGGAATGTTTTAAATCCGTCGCTCAATATGTCATTGTTGAAAATCCCTCGTATAAATGCCCTTGTTGGCTATATTGATTATCCATGGATGGATACATAAGTTGATCACTTTCACACACACCCTTGATCTTTTTTTAATGATGTCAAAAGGGGGAGAAAATATTATTGAATATTGTTGATTCATGTGGATTTTATATATGAGCATATTTTGCTTAAGATAGGGGGAGCCTTTTATGATTTCTTCTCATGACCCCTTATAGTTTATAATTAAGATTGTCATGCTTCTTTGCGTTCATTATCTTATATATCTCATATTATTTGAATCAATGTTTGTCATCATCAAAAAGGGGGGATTGTTAACCCTACGGTTATTTAACCTAGGATTATATTTGATTTTGATGATAACTAACATTGATGATTATGCTGTCTAACATGCATTGAGTTGATGAAGCAATAGGAACAATCTCACACTCATGCAAATGGAAAATTAGACGAGCAAATCGTTTAAAGACTCTCAACGGAACGCATCAAAGAAGGATTTCGTCGATTGAACTTTACTATGCTTTATTTCCTTCTTTGTAAACTAGACATAGAGAGATGATCGTTACGATGACTGTATACCTAGAATTTGCCCATAGGTTTCCCTTGCATGCATAAAAGTTTTTTATTCTTTGAAAACTAGGAAACTGCATTTTCTGGAATGCAGTCGACTGCAACTTGGGCAGTGAGGTATTACAGTCGACTGCATTGGAATGCAGTCGACTGCAATACTTCCAGTAGCCTATTACAGTCGACTGCATTGGATTACAGTCGACTGCAAGTTGGAAATTTTGAATTTACAACGGCTACTTTGGGAATACAGTCGACTGCAATGGGACATTGCAGTCGACTGCAATAGCCGTTTGGCGCATTTAATGCTCCACCTAATTCCAAACGGTCATATTCTTTCCCACCTCTATAAATACTCATCTTGGGCATATTTTTGATTCATCAATTGCATTCAAAGCTCTCTTATCTTTCATATTCTCAAAGATCAAAGCAATTGTTCAAATCTCTCTTGTTTCATTGATTTCTCATCCTTTTCAAGAGAGCATTTATTGTGAGCTTACATTTGAGAGATATACACTTTCATAAGTCATCATACACTCATCTCTCTTGTTCTAGTGCTTAAACTTGTACTCATCTACTTCTTGAGAGTGAAATCTTGTACACATTTCTTCATTGAAAGGTTCTTGTATCAAAGCTTGGGGTTGTCAAGCTTTGGAGCTTTGGGTTTGTCAAAGCTTGTTCTTGATGTGGGCATAGCATCAAGGGATTGTAAGAGGTTCGATCTTGACCCGTAAGGAAGATCATACTAGTGGATTCTAGGGCCTTTCAAGGGACTTCCTTGAAGGGGTGGACGTAGGCTTGTGGGTATATCAAGCCGAACCATTTAATTCTCCTTATCAAGTATCTCTAAACCCTTCTCTCTTTACATTATCATCTTACATTTGTGTTAAGATTGGTTGTTTGCTCATTTAAGTTATTGAGATTGAGGTTTGTTGTTTGTTAATTTTTAAAGTAGTCTTAAAACCCTATTCACCTCCCCCCTCTAGGGTTATTTTATTGGTTTCAAGGTTTAATTAGGGTTAATTCGTTCAATTAGGGTTACGCGGGGTTAATTACTGTTAATTGGTTAGATTAGGAATAATTACGGTTTGATTAGGAATAATTGGGAACAAATTAAGGATAGTTAGGGTTTATCCGGACTAATTATGCTTTAATTAGGGTTTAGGGTTTAAGGTTAACCGGTTCAAACAGGTTTAATTGGAGCTAATTACGGTTAATTGGTTCAATTAGGGCTAATCAGGGCTAATTAGAGTTTATTGGTTCAATTAGGGTAAATCGGGATTAATTAGGGCTAATTGGTTAGATTAGGTTGAATCGGGGTTCATTACAATTAATTGGGTCAGTTATAGTTAATCAGGTTTAATTGGGGTTAATTCGTTCAATTAGGGTTACGCGGGGTTAATTACCGTTAATTGGTTAGATTATGGATAATTACGGTTTGATTAGGGTTAATTTGGTTCAATTAGGGTTACTTGGGAACACATTAGGAATAATTAGGGTTTAATCGTTACAATTACATTACAACAAATTAAATACAATACAATACACTACAAAAAATTAAATTTAATCACATTACAACAAATTAAATTCAATTACATTATAGCAAATCAAATACAATTACATTACAATAGATTAAATACAATTACATTATAACAATAGATTTAATGCGATAAATAATTTCTAGCATAACAATAGATTAATTTCTAGCATACAATTACATTATAACAACAGATTAATTCAATATGATAAATAATTTCTAACCGGGAAAAAAAGTGAGTTCAGGCAGTGGTGGTGCGAGGCGGATGACGACAGTGGCGCACGGAAGGCAGCGGCAGAGGGTGGTGGTGCGGCGGAGGGGGAGGAACTGTGGCAATGGTGATGCGACTGTGAGGTGGCTGTGGCAGTAGTGGGGTAGCTGCGGGGCGGCGAGGTGGCAATGGGGACGGAAGATCTGAGGGGAGAGGGAAGGGCGGTGTGGTGGTGGCGGGGGGGGCCTGTCGCAGGTGTGTGGGGCTGGTGGGGAGGGACGGAGGCGGGGTCCTGTCGCCGATGTGGGGGCTGGTGGGGAGGGACGGAGGCGGGGGCCTGTCGCCGGCGTGGGGGGCTGGTGGGGAGGAAAGACGGGGAGAGAGAGAGAGAGATCTAGGTATTTAAGAACACATTTAGCGATGGACATGTCCCGTCGCTAAAGATCTGTCGGTAAAATCATTTAGCGACGGTTTATACCGTCGTTAAAAGACCGTCGTTAAACGTCTGTCGGGAATGGTTTTACCGACGAATTAATCTGTCGGTAAAATACTTTTTTGGACAACGTTTTTACCCACGGAAATTCCGTCGCTGAAAACACCTTTAGCGACGGAAGTCGTTCCGTCGCTAAAAGTCTGTCGCTAAAACCCTTTTTTCTTGTAGTGTTAGTAGGTTCAAGTGAATCCCAAAAACAAAGTGCACATACCCTTTCTGCACTTTGTCGCAATATTGGTAAATCATTAAAATTCAAGTGTACGTAAGTAATTTTCAGGAGGCCTGATATCTTCTCTGATTTTTCTTAACTTGAATTTACAAGTTGATGTCGGCCAATCTAAGTTAGGGAATTTGTGAATTGTGATTTGGTTGTAGCAGGTGATCTTCTGCTTGAGCACTTAAAATTTTTGGTTCATTAGAAACACTCGATTGACTTGGGAAAAACTTGTAGCTGGTGAGTGAAAGTTATCGAAGCTCGAAGGGCTTGGTTAGCGATGGCTGTTTCTGTTCATTGAGTCCCTAGGCTCATAAACTCGCATAGAGGCAGAAATGAGGAGTGCCAATGAAGAAGCAACTCCAACAACAAGGAAGAGGCCCCAAAAACTGCTAAGGCTAAGACTGCTTGATGATAGCGAACTGGTTGCTTCTGGACAGCTTCCATGCTTACCTAGCCACGCCTTCTCAATTTGTTCCATTTTATCTCCCTCAGTCACACTTAAGATAGCCCTTGATACATCCGGGACCAAGGGGGAACCTATTGGAAAGGCCTGTAGGTAGCAGTAAATTGTTAACTCACTATAGAGAGAGAGAGAGAGAGAGAGAGAGAGAGCATACAAAGCCAAACCTTGCAGTTCTAAGCGTTTGCGCAACCATGGTGTACTTCAAGCAATGTTTGTCAAGAAAGAGCTTCATATGTGGGATTTCATCGAAAGCTGCGGCAATGGTCCCTTTTGGAAAGGCTTGGTGAAGTTCATCTGTAGTGTTATACACCAATAGCTTGGAACCATCCTTGATAAACTGTCTTAGGAGTCCATAAACAAAAGAACCTTTTGGATAACCAACGACCATCTCTTTTTCTATTCGCTCCTGCATATCTGTGATTGTCGGCTCAAGCTGTCGAACAGTTAGTATTGATGTTAAGCTGGCGTTGTAGCTTTGAGTCAGAATTAGAACCACAAAGCACCATATGATCAGCACAAACCTAGCCAAATTGCTCTCCACTTTCTCCTCTGAAAAGATTTTGTAGACAAGGCTATAATCAAAAGATGAAGGAAAAAGATAAAGTTCATCATGTTTTTCGTGAATAGTGCAAATCATGTTCGGTCAAGAATGTTGCTGTTTAGCGGCGTATATACAAGGCAACACAGTCAGTTTCAGCATACAGGATTGTTAATAAATTGGGTCAGTGGACCCATTATCCGCCCACTAACAGATAATGTGTATTTGTTAGTTTGGATAAATACAGTTATTTAGAGAATATTTATCTCTTAAGTGTTTGAGATAAATACAATCTTTATCTCCTAAGAGTTGGAGGTAAAGTCAGTCTCTAATTGTATCTCTATATAAAGGCTAGAGATATCCCAATAAATGACAAGTCAATAGTAATAGCCCTCTCTCTATAGCACTCTCTCTAGAGCAATCACCAAGCTCTAGGATTTGGTTCGTGGACGAAGAACTCGACTCTAGTAGCCGTTTTCGTACCTGCGAAAAAGATCAAGCGTGTTGGAGGCTCGTAACAACAAGGATCCTACGTCGGAATATTCGGAGACTTCATACGGTATGTTTCCGAACCCACTACGTGTTACGTGGTAGCGCAATAATTGTTGTAATCGTTTCAACATTGGTATCAGAGCATGATTACTTGTTGATTCGCCTTTAACATGCTAGATTAAATTATGTGCATGTTGCGATTTTTTCCGGATACATGAACGAGACCCATTACAAAAATTCGAAATTTATTGAGCATGTTTTCTGAAAAATAATTATATAGTTTTGTTCTCCTATGGTTGAGGATGAACTCCATAAAATTTCGTGATTTTTGGATGCATGATTTGTGAGAAATCACGATTTTATTTTTCAAGAAAACTGTGGTTTTTTCGAGTTTTGGGACTCAAATTCGGAGCATGATATTCAGTTTTTATCATGATCGTTTGGTACATAATTAATCTATGTCGCATAAGCTTTCCAACGATATATCGTACGCATTATTTGGCTTAAAAACGAGAGAGATATGGCCTTCGAAAGTTGGCATCGCGATGTGACGGCGCTGGAAAAAATTAGGGTTTAATGAATAAGATGAACAGTGCACGCCACGCGCTTCACGCGCTAAAGCCGAGCCACAACCGTGCCCACGCGCGAAGGCAGCTACGCACGACACGTGTGCGCCAAGCCGCGCCGCCACGCGCTCCCACGCGCCAGCCGTGGCTGATACCACGCGCGACACGCGCCGCATGCGCCTAGGCCAAGTTGATTCCACGCGCGCCCACGCCCGCGCGTGTAACTCACGCGCCTGTTCAAAAAAAAAAATTCCAAACGCTGACCCACGCGCAAGGTGGCGCGTGGAGGCGCGTGAGGTATTTTCTGGCAGTGTTTTGACCCACCGCCGGCGCGTGGAGCTCTGTTTTGGCTTCTGAATTTTTTCTGTGGTATTAAATTTACCTTTATACCCTCTGTGTGTATTCTGTTTAATTTTTAAATAATTTTTTCTAGAAAAATTAGTTTTTATACACTCAGAATTTTTCTTTAATTGCAGAGGGTATATTAGGGATAAATTTACTGTTTGCCAATTTTAAGATTTTATCTCTCATTTTTTGGCCATTTGGAAATATTTTTTGTGGTACTTATGTGGTTCCCAAAAATACGAATAATGCGTAAATATTAATTTTTGCACTTTGTGAGTAGCAATAAATATTTTTGGAGAGTTATATGACATAGATAAATTATGTCTAATTTGTTACATGCTTGCCTTGATTTGTGTTATGGTTTAAATATACTTTTGAGGTATATTTGTTGGGTTTTTGGTAAGCCCACACTTTTAAACCATTTTTATTTTCAAGGCCTTAATGCCCGTTTTCCTTGGAAGGAGAATGTGGCATATTCATCCATTTTATTACCCTTTAACTTGTTATTTGAGCATGCTAGTTTTAGGTTAAATGGATGGATACTAGATTGGCATTCTAAAGAAACTTATGTTTATGTGTTTACTCTTGCTTTAAGAAAATTCTTTTGAGAATAATGTGCTGTGCGGCATCTCCATTTGTTTTATTGGAGTAGTTTGTAGTAGGATTCTCAAAGATGTTGTATTCTACTATTTCCCTGTATATTTCCAGAAAGCCTTGTACGGGGATGTAATTTCGCACGCACATTATTCAAGTCAGAATTTTCTTAGCATAAGTTATTAGAATGCCAATGGGGCTCAATGGAGTCCTTGCACACTTTATTGCATGGTGCAATTTTATATTGTTCTAAATTATCATGTGGATGATTTATTATATTGTGGCTTATATAATGATGAAATTTATTGCGAAAAATTACTTGAAAAATATTTTTCCCAACTCACATACATGGGAGATGATTACGAGCTTAGCAAATTTTCGATTTCATGATGTGAGGAAGGATTATGTTTTTCATTTGAATTTTTTGAAATAAATAGAAGGATGTATAATTAATGTCTTTTCCTTGCGCAATCTAATGTAGTGAATATAATGGCCACCAAGAATGTCATAGCTGATCTCGTTAAGGGTGAGAAACTTAACGGAGACAATTATGACGTTTGGCACAAAAAGATGAAATTCATGCTGAACGAACAAGAGCTCGAGGAGCACTTGACCAAGGAGATGGTCGCGCCAACTGAGGCGCAACCCCTAAGAGACCACACTGCCTACCAGAAATGGAATCAGAAAGATCGTAGTGCGCGCTACACCTTGTTGAGCAGCTTGCAAAATGATCTAATCGGGCAGTATGATGAACTTCCAACTTGCAAAGCTTTATGGGAGCAGCTCAAGTTCTCTTTTGGTGGAACCTCAACTACGCGGCTTCGTAGCCTTGTGATTAAGTTTGAGGAGTACACAAAAGACCCTAAACATACCATGAGTGAACATCTAAGGATGATGTCCAATATGATTGGTAAGCTGAGGGATGCTGGCCATGCGCTCACAGATGAGCAGCAAGTCAGAGCTGTCATAAGGTCCCTTCCTGCCTCGTGGGCCAATATGAAACAGATATTGACCCACAGTGAAAACATCAAGAACTTTTCTGATGTTTCACAGCATGTCATCCTTGAGGACGAGACTCGAGATACTGACAAGACCCTTGCTTATGTCGCCCAAGGGGGATCGCGCAATGCAAATGGCAAGCGCGGAAGACAAAGTAAGAAAGGTAAGAAAGGCGAGGCTAGCACTTCTGCGCCAAAGGAAGGAAAAATGAAGAAACGCAAGAGAGGAAAACGTGGTGGGAAAAAGGATCTGTCTAAAGTTAAATGCTTCAACTGTCAACAGAAAGGACACTTCGCTCGTGATTGCACTGAGCCGAAGAAGGTACTTTCAGAATCTCTCTCTCAGTTATATGTTTCCTCACATGTGATGGTTGCTCATTCCCAACCTGTGTGGTTTGTGGATACAGGTGCAACAAAACATGTAGCACGTGATCGAGAGGGGTTCGTAGATTATCACCGGATTCCAGCGGGTAGCAAACATATCTTCATGGGAAACAATAGCTCCGAAGAGGTGCTAGGGGTTGGTTCTTACCAGCTCAAGTTGCGCACTGGGCGCACATTGATTCTTGAGGATGTGCGATATGCACCCACTGTTCGGCTTAATCTACTTTCAGTTACTGCTTTATTAGACAGTGGTTTTTCCTTTATTTTTAAGGGTAATAAGTTGGACATCTTTTTGGATGATGTTTTGTTCGGACATGGTTTTCGCATGGATAGTCTTTTTCAATTGGATTTAAATGATTCACAGTCCTCTTATTCTTATGTTGTGAATGATAATATTGTGAATGATTCTACCACCTGGCATGCAAGACTGGGCCACATAGGCCAAGATAGAATGACTCGTTTGGCTAGAGAAGGCCTTTTGGGCCCACTCGCAAGAGTCAATCTACAAACTTGTGAGGCTTGTTTGGCCGGTAAAGCATGCAGGAAGCCTTTTGGAAAGGCTGTGAGAGCAACTCAACCACTTGAGCTAGTTCACTCTGACATATGCGGACCTATGAGTGTAAAGGCACGCCATGGCGCCTCTTATTTCCTTACACTGATAGACGATTATACGCGATATGGTTATGTGTATCTGATATCTCACCGCTATGAAGCTTTGGACTGTTTCAAACGCTTTGTAGCTGAGGTTGAGAATCAGAAAGAGAAGAATTTAAAAACTCTTCGCACTGACCGAGGACGCGAATATTTGTCAGATCACTTCAAGAAGTTTTGTGAGGAAAAAGGGATACGCAGGCAACTTACTATTCCTAATACTCCACAACAAAATGGCGTTGCGGAAAGAAGGAATAGAACATTGTTAGACATGGTTAGGTCTATGATGGCGCAAGCAAACCTCCCAATATCTTTTTGGGGGATGCTCTTTTGACTGCAGCCTATATACTTAATCGAGTGCCTTCACAATCAGTCAAGTCCACCCCATATGAGCTTTGGAATGGCCAAAAGCCAAATTTGGATAACTTGCGCCCATGGGGCTCAGCAGGTTATGTTCACAGTATTTCTCATAAGTATGGGAAACTAGGGCCTAGAGCTAAAAAGAGTATCTTCTTGAGGTATTCTGAAAACTCTAAAGGCTATGTGATGTATGGTGAACATCCAAATGGTGGAAAGACTGAAATAGAGTCTCGTGATGTCGATTTCATAGAGAATGATTTTCCTAGCATTGGAGACGCAAGTAAGAATCTTGACCTCTATGAGTTAGAGGAAGTTGAAGCCACTTTACCATCTCCAAGCGAAGGTGGGGGATTAGTTCCTCATCCTGTTGTCGCTGAAGATAGTATAAGTGATCTTCAACCTAGTGGGAGCATCCTAGACAGTGGGAGCACACCATCAGGACCATCAGGTCAACAAGATTCTCAACTGCGTAGAGGTGCACGAGGAAGAGTTCCACGTCGTCGTTTTGAGATTGACGGTGAAATTCTTATGTGCACTCCAACTGATGAAGATGAGCCCACTTCTATGGAAGAAGCCTTATCTTCACCTGCTAGTAATGAGTGGATGGCTGCAATGAAAGATGAGTTGAGCTCAATGGAGAAGAATCAGGTCTGGGAGTTGGTTGACCTTCCGCCAGGGCGCAAGACTGTTGGAAACAAGTGGGTTTTAAAAGTCAAGCGCAAGGCAGACGGGTCAATTGACAAGTATAAGGCACGTCTTGTGGCGAAAGGCTATACCCAACTGCGGGGTGTGGACTATGAAGACACTTTCTCCCCAGTGGTGAGATTTGCTTCAATTCGCCTGATCCTAGCTATTGTCGCCCAGCAGGATTTAGAACTTTTTCATATGGATGTTAAGACTGCGTTTCTCAATGGAGAACTAGACGAAGAGATTTATATGGCTCAACCTGAGGGTTTTGAAGTCAAGGGACATGAGCGCAAAGTTTGCCGGCTCAAACGTTCTATATATGGTCTCAAACAATCGTCTAGGCAGTGGTACTTTAGGTTTCATCATGCCATTACCTCTATAGGTTTTGAAATGATTGAACAAGACCATTGCGTTTACGTAAAACGATCCAAGAAAAATATTCTGATCCTTTCTTTGTATGTGGATGACATTCTTTTAGCTGGGAATGACATGAGTTCCATTGTCGCCACTAAGCAGTGGCTGTCCTCAACTTTTGAGATGAAGGACATGGGAGAAGCTAATTATGTGCTCGGGGTTAAAATCATACGTGATCGTCCAAAGAGACTTCTCGGTTTGTCTCAAGAGACATATATCAAGAAGGTCATTGAACGATTCCGTATGCATAACTCAAAACCCATAGACACTCCAATGGACAAGGCGTGTACTTTAACAACAGACCAATGCCCAAAGAATGATGAGGAAAAGAATCGGATGTCCAAAGTGCCTTACGCGGCTGCAGTTGGGAGTCTGATGTACGCTATGTTGTGTACGCGTCCAGACATCTGCTTTGCCGTTGGAATGGTGAGTCGTTATCAGAGTAATCCTGGACCCGCTCATTGGAATGCGGTGAAGAGGATTCTTCGATACTTACGTGGAACCGCTGATCTCGTCCTGTGCTATCATGGTGGAGACTTGAGATTGAGAGGATACAGCGATGCTGATTGGGGCGCTGATAGAGATGAGCGCATATCCACTTCAGGTGGAGCTATCTCTTGGTACAGCAAGAAAAAGTCTTGCATCGCCCTATCCACGATAGAGTCGGAGTATGTTGCTTGTTCAGCAGCAGTCCAGGAAACTGTTTGGTTGAGGTCATTCTTACAGGCTCTAGGGGTTACAGCTCATGCAGATGAGTCTGTCACTGTTCACTGTGTCAATACAGCTACCCTAGATTTTGTAACGGACCCCAAATATCAAACACATAGGCTTTCGTTATCACTTCATTAGAACTTTAGTTGCGCAAGGAGAGGTGACCATGAAGCATATACCTACTGGCAGAATGGTGGCTGATCCTTTGACCAAGCCTATTGCTAGAGATGTTTTCCTTTCTCACATTAGGAGTATGGGACTACGTAGGTTTTGATATGTTTATGGCATCTTATGTACTTGACATTATTTATTACATTAAATTTTCATTCCTTGATTTGAGTTTATTTTGGAATGAATGGATAATCTTTGTGATTACATATACATCCTTATTGAGAGTGTCACCAGGCTCGAATTGACCCACTCACACGGGTAATTCACCTTGGCGCTAAGATAGCGAGCAAGATGAGACATAATTGTCTTAAGCGCCAAGTGGGCGAATAAGATGATACAGCTTATAAAGCAAACATGTCGCCTTAGTTGGAGCTAAGATGAGACCTAATAAATGTAGGTCGATCATAGAGTATCTCCACAACTCTATGTAGCCTGTTTACAGCCGAATGTGAGATTTCAGGCAGGCACTATGAGAGTGACTGGGCTGAAAAACTCAGGTTAGGCGCTTGTACAGCGACTAGACTTAGATTCGTATGGCGTATTTTATTATACATTTATGTGACACGCCCTTGCGGGTTACGCCATAGCATGCAAATCATACTGCATGTGCTAAATGCAGACCGACAGTGGGAGTGACGAATGAATCCCTGCTTCGTCACTGTGTGAGCCACTTGGATCGAAATTTTTGATCCTATATGGTACCCTTTTCACCTTAGACTATGTCATGAAGAGGATACTCAATGTCGCTACTTTAGCATGTACCCTTGGATCATGGATGATGCGGTCTCGCGGGGCATGTCTAGGAAAGCGGTTGGGTCTAATTGGAATGACATGAGGGCTTTGGGAAGAAAGTTCAATATTACATCATGTTGTGTGATTCATAGCCCGGGCGACTTTGTCGATTTTCGTTTCGATATGAGTCATGAATACATAACATATGAGAGGTTTAACACTGCTCACTATGAGGGATTTGAGAGTGTTTAATCTGGTGTAGTTGAACTATCTGGGGTACATACGAGATTTTTTGGAGTGATGTATTGTGTTAGTTTGGTGATAACTTAATACAATACTCCTCAACTGGACATCCTTTCTCGTAGGTCGCACGTTCCATTTCCTGTATGAGGAGATGAGTGGACGAGAGATAAAGAGGGACTGTACGATTTATTTGCCCTGTCTGTGGGCGAGTGGGAGCTGTTAATAAATTGGGTCAGTGGACCCATTATCCGCCCACTAACAGATAATGTGTATTTGTTAGTTTGGATAAATACAGTTATTTAGAGAATATTTATCTCTTAAGTGTTTGAGATAAATACAATCTTTATCTCCTAAGAGTTGGAGGTAAAGTCAGTCTCTAATTGTATCTCTATATAAAGGCTAGAGATATCCCAATAAATGACAAGTCAATAGTAATAACCCTCTCTCTATAGCACTCTCTCTAGAGCAATCACCAAGCTCTAGGATTTGGTTCGTGGACGAAGAACTCGACTCTAGTAGCCGTTTTCGTACCTGCGAAAAAGATCAAGCGTGTTGGAGGCTCGTAACAACAAGGATCCTACGTCGGAATATTCGGAGACTTCATACGGTATGTTTCCGAACCCACTACGTGTTACGTGGTAGCGCAATAATTGTTGTAATCGTTTCAACAAGGATGAACTATGACAGACCGAGAAATAGGTTTCATGCTTGTCAATTTTTATGTAAAAAAAAATGCAGGGCAAACAAAACGTTTCTATTTGAGTTATTCCACAGCTATCATGCATGACCTGCACTTAATCAAGATTTTTTTTGTGTTTTAGGGTTTCTGTGCAGAGTAACACGATCGTTTTAACATGCTGCATTCAGTCATATGATCCTGATTTTCAAAGTCGATGCAATACTAGTGATTCCTAAGCTATCAAAAGCTGCATTGGATGTGATTGAATGTCATCTTCTATGTGCTGTAAGCCTTAAAATTAGCTTTTTAGTGGTCTTCTACTGGCCAATATGAAGGCAAAGTGGAGTAAGGAAGATTACTGTGTGCAAAAACCATCGTTGAGAAGGAGAACGAGAGGCTTGTGGCAAGTTGTTGAGCACGGCTCCCGCAAAACTCTTGGTTTTCGTGTTCAAGCATCCAAATCAGAAAAAGAAAAAAGAAACAGGCGCTTGTAACCCAAAGGTCTCACGTCAACGGCTTGAAGAACACCATGCATTTTTTGTTGGGAGTTAATCTTGATTCACATAGCTATGACAATTGATGAGGAATAATCAAGACATGAATAAATGAAGAGAAGGTGAAAAGTGAAAGGTTAGAGGAGTTACTCGTAACCTTTGAGGGATTAATTAGAAAGATGAAAAGTCAAAGGTTCGGGGAGTTATTTTTAGGATATTAAAAGAGTCTTTAATGTCTTAGTATAAAAAGGTGTATCACCTAGTAATTTTAAATATGTGGAAAAGTGAAGTGAAAAAGAGAGTATTGTAAGTGTGGAAAGAGTGAGTGAGTGAGTTTTATGAAATAGAAGTATTGATTGAGTAGTGAAAAATATCCAAGAGTGTTTTCTCCTCTCCATTTCCTCCTCCTCTACTATAATACTCAAAAGTATTTCCGCTGCAAATATATCTCCCTTATATTGTTCCCACCACGCAACAAAGTGGTATCAGAGTTGAGGTTCTCATGGCGGCAACAAGTGGAGCATTTCCTTTCCCAAAGCTCGTGAAATACAATTATGAAAGGTGGAGCATCCAAATGAAAACCTTTTTTGGTGGTCAAGATATTTGGGAGGCCGTAGAAGAAGAATATGTGGAACCGAAAAACTTGGCCGGTGCTAGCCAAGCCGTGAAGAAGGCTGCCAAAGAAGCCCGAGTGAAAGATCAAAAGGCTTTTTCACTCATCTAACTTGGCGTCGATGAAAATATTTTTGAAAAGATTGCACAGGCCACCACCGCGAAGAGAGCATGGGATACGTTGGAAATTTTTTTAAAGGCATCGATAAGGTGAAAAAGGTGCGACTCCAAAGCCTTCGAGGAGAATTTGAGTCTTTACAAATGAAAGACTCCGAGACGATATTTGACTACATCTCTAGAGTTCTATCGGTTGTGAACCAACTTGAAAGAAATGGTGAAGAGATGGAAGATAGTCGGGTGGTCGAGAAGATCCTTCGATCTCTTGATCCAAAATTCTACCATATAGTTGTTGCTGTCGAGGAGTCCAATGACATCGAGACTATGACGGTCGATGAGCTCTCGGGAAAATTGCAAGTCCATGAGGACAAAATCAAAAGGAGGAACAAAGAACCTATCGAGCAAGCTCTTCAGGCCAAGATGTATATCAACGAGAGAAAAGACGACACCAATAAGAATCAAGGTGGTCAAGGTAGAGGCCGTGGACGAGGCCACGGATGAGGTAATGGCAGAGGTCGTGGTGTACCAACTCAGTACAACAATAATGAATCGGGTTCAGAATTTCGTCCATCGAGAGGACGAGGACGAGGTCGAGGAAGAGGTGGCTATTATCAACGCCAAAACAAGAAAGACGTTGAATGTTTCACATGCCATCGATATGGACACTACTCTTGGGAGTGTCGAGACGAACAAAAGGAGGAAAATATGTGAAGGCCCATTATGAAGAGGAAAATAAGGTGGTCAATGACATGGTCCTGTTGGCACACGATGGATCAAAAGAAGAAAAAGAGAATTCTTGGTATCTCGATACCGGTCCCAGCAATCACATGTGTGGCCACAAACACATGTTTGTCCAGATGGATGAATCGATGATGGAAAATATTACATTTGGAGACATGTCCAAAATCCCAGTCAAAGGCAAAGGTAAAATTCTGATCAAATTGAAGAATGGAGGCCATCAGTTCATCTCAAATGTTTATTATGTTCCGGAGATAAAGACAAATATTTTGAGCATGGGTCAATTGTTGGAGAAAGGTTATGACATCCATATGAAAGACAAATTTCTTTATTTGAGAGATGATAGAGGGAGTTTGATTGCTCATGTTCCGATGTCGAGCAATAGGATATTCTTGATGAATATCCATCATGATGTGCCTAAATGTTTGAAGGCATGTTTTGATATCCAATCTTGGTTATGGCATTTAAGGCTTGGACATCTAAATTTTTAAGGTCTAAAATTACTATCGACGAAGAATATGATAAAGGGATTGCCATCGATAGATCAGCCATACCAACTCTGTGATGCTTGTCTTGTCGGGAAGCAACATCGACACAGTTTCCCAAAGGAGTCGATATCGAGAACAAAAGTGTCGTTTGAGCTGATACACACCGATGTGTGTGGTCCAGTCAATCCAGCATTTATTGGTAAGAACATATATTTTCTTCTATTCATTGATGACTATAGTAGAAAAACATGGGTTTATTTCCTCAAGCAAAAGTCAGAGGTGTTCTTAACCTTCAAGAGGTTTAAGGCTCTTGTGGAGAAGTAGAGTGGATATCAGATTAAGGCGATGAGATCTGATTGAGGTGGAGAGTTCATTTCTAAGGAATTTAAGGCATTCTGTGAAGAGAATGGCCTCCGTTGACCACTTACCATTCCATTTTCACTCCAACAGAATAGAGTGGTGGAAAGAAAGAATTAGTCGATAGTGAACATGACTCGAAACATGTTAAAGAGCAAGAATTTGCCCAGGAATTTTGGGCTGAAGCAGTTGATTGTGCGGTCTATTTGTCGAATCGAAGTCCAATAAGAATTGTGTGGAATCAAACACCATAAGAAGCTTGGAGTGGGTTCAAGCCAAGTGTGTCCCACTTGAAAGTGTTTGAAAGCATTGCATATGTGCATGTTTCTGATCAGCAAATGAAGAAGCTCGATGATAAAAGCGAGAAGTTTATCTTCATCGGTTACAGTCAAGAGTCAAAAGGGTACAAGTTATACAACCCTATTGACAAGAAAGTGAAAGTCAGTCGAGATGTGACTTTCGATGAGAAGAGCTCGTGGGACTGGACTGATCGAGACAAGGAGCAGTATGTCTTCTATCCGATCGATATGGATAGAAATGAGGTAGAAGAAGAACTGATTGAACCTGTGACTCCCTTGAGTCTCGTATCTCTGACTCAATCGAGTCCATCATCATCATCGGTCGATAGTCCTGTCAAAACAGGACCACAAGGCAAGAGATCTTTTGAGGAGTTTTATGTTGACTTAAACCAAAACCAAGGCATGTTCTATCTCTTTGCCGATACTGAGCCAATCGATTTTGATAAGGCATCAAGAACTGAGAAATGGAGGAAGGCCATGAATGAAGAGATTGGTGCCATCGAGAAGAATGATACTTGGGAGATGACTACTTTCTAATCGGATAAGAAGCCCATTGGTGTAAAATGGGTTTATAAAGTGGAGAAAAATTCCAAAGGCGAGGTTGAAAGATGCAAAGCAAGGCTTGTTGTCAAAGGATACAAGCAAAGGGCTGGAATTGACTATGATGAAGTCTTTGCCCCAGTCGCCCGATTGGAAACAATACGACTGTTGATATCTCTAGCTGCTTTAAACAAGTGAAAGATCCATCAAATGGACATAAAGTCAGCTTTCCTTAATGGTTTTCTTGATGAAGAAGTCTATATCGAACAACCCAAATGATATGTTGTTCGAGGCCATGAAGACAAAGTGTTAAAGTTGAAGAAGGCCTTGTATAGATTGAAACAAACGCCAAGGGCCTGGGACAGTCGCATCGACAAGTATTTTCAAGAGAGAGGCTTTAAGAAGTTCCCACATGAGCATGCCCTCTACATCAAGATGAATGAAAAAGGTGACATCTTGATAGTTTGTTTATATATCGATGATTTAATCTTTACAAGCAACTGTGTGAAGATGTTTGATGATTTAAAGAAGGAAATGGCCAAGGAATTTGAAATGACTGATATCGTTTTGATGTCATATTATCTTGGGATCGAGGTAAAGCAAAGAGATTATGGGATTGTCATCTCGCAAGAGGCATATGCAAAATAAGTATTGAAGAGATTCAATATGGAAAATTGCAACCCAATCAGTATCCCCATTGAGGTTGAAAAGAAGTTGTCAAGACACGTCAAAGAAGGTCCAATAGATCGGACCTTGTTCAGAAGTTTGGTTGGTAGTCTGAGGTACTTGACATGCACAAGGCCTGATATCCTATATGCAGTTGGCTATATCAGTCAATATATATGGAGAATCCAACAACTTATCATTTCAAAGTGGCGAAAAGGATACTTAGATACCTTAAAGGTATAATTAATCTTGGTATATTTTATCCTGCATCAGGTGATATGAAATTAGTGGGATATAGTGACAGTGATTGGGCTAGAGACGTGGATGATCGAAAGAGTACAACTGGATTCATTTTCTATTTTGGTGAAGCAGCATTCACGTGGACATCAAAGAAGCAATCGATAGTGACTCTATCGACATGTGAAGCTGAATATGTGGCTGCAACATCGACTGTTTGCCATGCGATATGGCTAAGAAGTTTGCTTAAGGAGCTCAGTTTAATTCAAAATGAATCGACACAGATATATGTTGATAACAAGTCAGCCATAGCTCTTGCTAAGAATCCAGTCTTTCATGATAAAAGCAAGCACATCGATACACGGTATCATTTTATCCGTGAGAGCATTGCTAAGAAACAAGTCAAAGTCAAGTTTGTGAAGTCCGAAGATCAAGTTGCGGATATCTTCACAAAGCCCCTGAATAGATAAGTCTTCAAGAAGCTACGGAGTCAACTTGGAATAAGAGAATCAAGTTTAAGGGGGCGTGTTGGGAGTTAATCTTGATTCACATAGTTATGACAATTGATGAGGAAGAATGAAGACATGAATAAATGAAGAGAAGCTAAAAAGTGAAAGGTTAGAGGAGTTACTCATAACCTATGAGTGATTAATTAGGGAGATGAAAAGTGAAAGCACTACAAGAAAACAGGGTTTTAGCGACGGGGTAATCCGTCGCTAAAAGCCAAAAATCCGTCTCTAAAAGAATTAGCGACGGATTCACCGTCGCTAAATCCCTCGTATAAAAGCCCGTCACTAATAGTTTAGCGACGGAATGTTTTAAATCCGTCGCTAAATATGTCATTTTTACCGACGGATTTATTTTAATTAGCGACGGATATTCCGTCGCGAATTATATTCTTTAGCGACGGATTTATATTTTTGAGACGGAATATTCCGTCGCTAAAAAACTTATTTAGCGACGGAATATTCCGTCGCTAAATAACTGATTGTAGGAATACTTTAGCGACGGAATTAATCCGTCGCCAAAAGTCAATTTTTTTTTTGAAATTTTTTTTTATTTTTCAATTACCCAAACCTGTAATACAATTTTCAAATCTCAACAACAACGCGCAATAATCAATACAGAAAGAAATATATATAATCAATTATAAAAAAAATTTATATATTGTACCCGGGAACCGGATATAGCCGGTTAGGAGAGGGGAGAAGAGTACAAGGCGGGCACGGGGGGGGGGGAAGCTAGGAACGGGCACGGGAAGGGGCTCATCAGGGGTTCCCGAGTCCCGGATCTGGATCCTGCTGATCCGGGGCCGGGGCGGCCTGTCCAGCAGTGCCCTGCTCCCTGATCATCCGGCACACCACTGTAGCAATGCGCTGGATCTCCTCGTCGTCCAACTGAGGCCGAGGAGCCGGTGTCTGTGGAGGGGCAGCAGGGGGTGAGGACGCTCCTATCACGGCACGAGCAGTCGTGCTAGGCAGGCCGCGTATGCGGCCTTTCGGCCGATTCACGACCTCCGGCGTATCCAGCCATCGCTTCAACCCCCCAGTACTCGCAGCCGTACTAGTGGACGCTGATGGCTGTCCGGACTGCTGCTCGGACCCCCTTAGCTGTTCATACGAGGCCTGCAAAAATAGTGGTTTAACGATATGTTAGGGCATTAATTAACGAAACAGACATTGAGGATAGAAAGAAAAAACATTAACTTAAATAAATTGACTCACATCGATCCGCCGGGCAATATCTGAAATATAGTCGCCCCCGGTGCGTCTCGTCCTTGTCCTTCTTCCGCACGTGCGTCTGATTATACGTCAGAGCTACGACCTCATCCTCCAGATCCGGGTGCTCGACCGCGTTCTTGTGTCGGACGATGTCGTGTGGCACCGACCCCCCCGTGTGCGTCGGATCTTTGTTCTGTCTGTTCTCAGTCCCGCTCTTACTCTTGGCGTCCCAACCTGGATCCGCAGCCCACCGATCTATCATCTCCCCCCATACACGGTGAGATATCCAATGTGGGGGATATCTCGCCATGTCCGTCA